>JAOUQT010065500.1:0-10410 GCA_025769995.1 Xyliphius kryptos
CCAGGGGAGAACATCTCGGGCGCTGGACAGATACACCCAGGACAGGGCGCCAATCCATCGCTGGGCACACACTCACACTATACGGGGCAATTTACCTGGAATCCATGTTTTTGGACTGTGGGAGGAAACCGGAAAACCTGGAGAAAACCCACGTGGACACGGGAAGGACATGGAAATCTCTGGACTCATATCTAGAGTACCTACAAGGCACTTTACTTTCCGAGTACCTACAAGGCAGAAATTTGGCATCCCCATCATGTCCTTGGAAAAAGGGTTCTCGCATTCCTACATTCGATTGTTCGTTTGCTATCACCATCAAATGCAACACCTCAGATAAATTGGTTTCTTCACGAGTACCTCCAAAACTTGGCTCAGTCATTCCTTATCGTGTCTTTGGAAAACCTAATAAATTCACGTAGGAAAGCAAGGGCATGGACACCGTAGTCACAACTTACACTGTATTCATTCCAAATTTCCAATTCAGAATTGAACGCAAAAACAATTGCGTTTCAACTTTCCCATTGTGATCAGGTTCTCTACCGTAGCACAACATGGGTTTTCCGCTACTGTATATATAAAATCCAGTGTTCTCAATAAACTGTTTTCCCACGACACTGTAGTTTGTTGGCAGTTGATGTCACTTCACGGTAGTGCGATGCTGAGGAATATTCAGGTTCTGCTTTGTTTTATGGCGACTTTGCCAAAATAAACAGACATTTGTCTCAGCACAGCTGACTCACTCACATTCTTATCATTCTGGTTCCCTCACTGTATAACTGGCTTGCTCGGTTCACTTTCAATGTTTAATGCTTGAGCTGAAGAAAGAAATGTATGATGGGACGTTTCACATCGACTAAAACCTCCATCCCCCCTTAAGTTTTTAGAACAATTACTTTAATTTAATAATAATTAAGTTAAGTTGCCTTTATACAGCAGATGCTGCCTCAATATAGAAGTAATGCTGTCAGCAGTGTATGCGTATGTTGCGCGGGTGGAGATATACGGAAAACATGGAGCTGGTGGTGTAAGTGAGGGCAAGGGATGGTAAATATGAGATGGGGCAGGACATAGAAGATGAAGAGAGCTTGCAGCAGTGACAGGGACGTGCCGTGACAACAGCTACACCAGCAGCATGTAATGGATTTATGGATTGGGATGTTAATTCTGAGAAATTGAGAAAAGTCCTTAATCTGTCCCCTGTCTCGCGTGTGACAGCGTATTGTAATTATGTTTGAAACTAGAACTACCTATTTATAATATCCATTCATCCATCCATTATCTCTTTTTCAGAATAGGGTCACAGTGGGGTTCCCCATGCCCATCCAGTGGAAACATCTCGGTCACAAAGTTTCAGCTTTGTAGGGACTCACGAAGACCCCAATCCATCCAAGGGACTGCGTTCGACGGCAATACCGAACGAACAATTGAATGTAGGAACGCGAGAACCTGTTTTTCCAAGAACGTGATTGGGAATCACGATGCCAAATTTCAGCCTTGTAAATATTCTGTTAGTGGGAGAATTAGTGATAAGTCAGTGAGCGAGGGCGTTGCATATAGATATAGATTAGGCCTGGGCGATATACCGAAAATTTACCGATACAGAAATTTATGACGATAACCTACGCCATTTTGCTCATATCGGTATTGTCGGTATCTTAAAAAAATTGAACGAAAAGTATTTAAAGTATTTGGCTGTAAAGTATTTATGCTGACCTTATAGATTCTTTATTTTTGGGGTATGTGTGTATTAAAATGATCGTCCATTTATCGTTACGAGGTGAACTGCTCAATATATCGCAATAGTCATCTTCGGCCGTATCGTCCGAGCCCTAATATAGATTAATAATAATAATAATAAACTGAAGTTCTAAAAAAAACCTTACATTTTTTTCCCGATGCTATGTATTACCATCACGCATGCTTTTTAAATAAGTGCTATATCACCACTACAGAATGTCGACCTAATTTAAATTAAAAAATGGTTTGAACTTCTGTGGACCAGGTTCTGATTCTGATGGCAAACTACTAAAACAGACACCATACACTAGAGGTAAATTACCTGTGTAGTAAATGGACAGCTATTTTGAGGGCCTCAGCCACAAGCAGAGATGGAATTACCAAACCGCTCACATTACCCAACACAACTGGCTTTATTACTAAGGTTAGCAGAGGAAAAGAAAAGGCAGCCGGGCATTAGGACGTCCTTGAGGTCCTTGAAAAAGAAACCCTAATAAGTCTTAAAGGTTTTATTTTAGCTAGACATTGTAGATCAGCCTGTGTAGATCTGTTAATCAGCCAACTCTTGCTGAGCATCTCAACAAACCTTTATTACCTTAACATAGCTTTGGCAGATGAAGCAGGAAATCTAAACTCAAAGATAAAGGCAGCATTTAGAAGCCAGTTCCTAGCATCTCCAGTTAGTAGGTCTGTTTATTCATTCATTCGAGCGCCCCACGTCATCCCCTCCTCTCTACCATCACATGCCAATCACTATAGAAATGATTCACGCCACACGCCCCTCATCATCCTCTTCAATCTACCCGTGTGCCAATCGCTATAGAGATGATACACGGCATGCGCCATCACCTCCACTCTACCAGTGTGCCAAATTACTATAGAGATGATACACAGCACGCGCCATCCCCTCCACTCCACCCACATGCCAATCGCTATAGAGATGATGGACAACAAAAGCCCCACGTCAAACCCTCCACTCTAACAGATTTTAACAGATCAACCTGCTTATGTGAATCAGCCTTTTCCACCTATGAAAATAATAAAGTACAGATATTGGTCCACTCTCAACGATGATCATTTGGAAGCTTGCTTGAGAATTAGCATCAGCAGCAACCGTGCAGACTCCTCCCACCTGACTGGCATCATTTAGTGCAAATCATCAGAATAAGTGCGTTTTTCAGTGGATTGCCTTGTATTGCTAATAATATCAACATGATGTGTTTGTAAAAGATTGAAACATGGAAAAAGTAGATCTCAGGTCAGAAGAGTGTGGACACACCTGGTGTAAACAGACAGATTTTGGTTTGAAAGCAGGATTCTTTGTGGAGGACAGACAGGAGATGCGCAGTGCCATAAATAAAAACCCGGCTCATATCTACAACATGGGGTCGGGAACTATAACAAAGCACAGATCCGAGCAGGTGAATGGAACAGGAACTCACCGCCGCAGTGACAGCTGGGTGCAGGAACATCCGCGCGCACTGCAGCTACCCGAAGGTCAGGATGTTCCACCGAGGATACATTTTCGGCTGTCTGATCAGTCGATTAATCCGAACCTTATAAAGCCGAGTTGCTGTCAGAGCTCCAGCTGCGTTGGTGGACTCATCACCCCCCTGTTCACACCGCTGTCACTCAGCAGCGAGCGCGCGCTTAAAGCCCAGATCCGTCATAGTCGGACAAAGCACGGCGATTCAACCCCCGATTTCAGCCGAAGAATCAGAGCGAAGCCTGTAACGATTAGGACGCTGACGCGACGTTGCACTTTGGCATTAAAAAAAACTTAACTCACGATGAGGTCATGGTTCAGCGTGGAGAAATATGTAGCTGACGTCACTTTCAGCCAATAGGAGCGCGGCGCTCGGGGGGTTGCTGACGTCAGCGCTCTGATCCACAGATTAAAGGGCCACTGTCGCCAACTCCACAGTAAGGAAAGTAGCTATTGGCTGTTCTAAAAGTCGCTAGAAGAGGCTAAATGGCGTCACTGCTTAATTTGCATAATAATAGATTTGCTTATTTGAAGCTATAGAGCAGGTTGTTTGATTAGAATTCAAATAGTGAAAAATTTAGTGGAACTTTAGTAGATCCACTAAAACATTCCACGTCAGGTTTTATAGAGACTTCCACCTGCTTATGACACTTTCTCCCCCTGCTGGTGATTTGTATTTATTCATTGTTTGTGCAATAAAACTGGCAGGGAGAATTCATTGGTTAATTTCATCACATGACTTAATCAGGTCAGAGTTCACGGTGTAGGCTAGTTAGATTTTACATACTATAATATTAGGGGCTTAGTGGTTAGCACATTTGCCTCTCAGCGCTGGGTTTTCCCAGTTCGAATCCCAATCTGGGTGGAGTTTCCATGTTCTCCCCATGTCTGCGTGGGTTTGCTCCGAGTTCTCCAGCTTCCTCCCACAGTCCAAGAACGTGGATTTAAAATTAATTGAATGCACTAGATTGCTCGGTATACTGTGTGTTTGGCTGTGTGAGTGAGTGTGTGCCCAGCAATAGTCCTGGGTGAATCTGCCCAGTGCCCGAAATGTTCTTCCCTGGATGGGTATGGGAAATAGGCCGGAAATGATATGGCATCTTGCACAGAATGTCTCCATACCAATCAAAATAGATACGTATTTTGATGCTTTGTCTAGACCGACAAAATTGTGACACTGAGTATACAGTACAGGCCAAAATTTCTCATTCTCATTTGCATTCTAATTAATTATACTAGTAAAACTTTATAGGAACACCAGAACACCATTTCAGGTGACTACCTCTTGAAGCTCATTAAGAAAATGCCAACAGTGTGCAAAGCAGTAATCAGAGCAAAGGGGGAATATTTTGAAGGAACTAGAATATAAAACATGTTTTTAGTTATTACACCTTTTTTGTTAAGTACATAACGCCACATGTGTTCAGTCATAGTTTTGATGCCTTCAGTGAGAATCTACAATGTAAATAATCGTGAGAATACAGAAAACTCAATGAATGAGAAGGTGTGTCCAAGCTTTTGGCCTGTACTGTTTGTAAACAGGGGGCGTGGTCAGCAGCGGCTTCGAACAGTACCTGAAGAACGTGTGCTCAGTCTTCAAATGTCTCCAGTCACACCAAAAAAGTCGCTAGGTCTGTCGCCATTTGTTTTGTTTTTTTCTAAATAAGTAACTGAAGGGTCGGAAAAGTTAACGAAAAAGGTCGCTAAGTTGGTGTAACACTGTAAAGGCATACCGGGGACCGAAGGGCGCATGCGCAGCCGCCGCTACTGTACCTGCAACCATAATTATTTATCTCGAGCTTAATTTAGCGCCGTCTGTCGCAGCTGCTGTATGACAGCCATATTAAAATTGGATTTAAAGTTGTAAAAGCGCAGTCTGGGGGGGAAATGGGACGCAATTCGGTCTCAATACGGTGAAGGCGTGGCTTAAAAAGAATGCAACGCGACGATTGGTTACTGTCGCTGTGACGAGCGTCGTCGTCTACAAATTTATAAGAGACTTTTTCAAAATTAAAGTTGGAAAAAGGCAAAGAATGAAGAAGATAAAAATGATCACCAGATTCACCTCATTGATTTGAGTTATTTTATTTACGTGCTTAAGATCCTATTGTTTTTGCTCGCTGCAGCTGGTGAGCATATTTGCAAACAACAAAAATGACACAGATTGGCCCATATTTGGCGCTATAGTGCGACAAAAAGCGTCTGAGCTTCTAACTTGTACGCCAACATTTTCATCCATCCATCATCTTTCACTTATTCCTCTGCTAGGGTCGTGGTGCTGTCCTCCATGCCCATCCAGGGGAGAACATCTGGGGCGCTGGGCTGATACACCCAGGATAGGGCGCCAATCCATCGCTTGGCACAAATTCACTCACACATCCACACACACAAACACACACTATATGGGGCAATTTAGAGCATTTAATATTACCTTGAATCCATGTTTTTGGGCTGTGTGAGGAAACTGGAGAACCCGGAGGAAACCCACGCGGACACAGGGAGAACATGGACACTCCACCCAGATCGGGACTCGAACTGGGAATTCCCAGTGCTAAGTGGCAAATGTGCTAACGACTAAGCCACCATGCCGCCCCCAAAATTTTCAGACCACACATATTTTTTCCCAGACCCCTAGACTCCAAACAAACAACTTTTTAATTTGGACCCATAAGCTCCGCCCACCTAGATTTTTTTGCTAAAGAAACCTTTCCACTTTTGCAAACTTGTCCTAGGTTTTCCAGTCAAACACCATGCTCTTCAATAGTTCACAAAAAATACTTTTCCATTCTGTCAGGCTGCTACATACAAATTATTACATACATCAAAATTCAAATTAATTATTCTTAAAAAAATGTCTAAAACTCAACACAAACTTGGCACAAACATTCAGCATTAGTACCTACCTAAGGAGGCAGATTAAATTTGATGCACTTATGTCTTTATGGGGTTCTATAATGGCTATATGTCTAACTGGACTTTTTCAGGGTGCTATATGCAAACTAGCTGATACCCGTTCTACGTTTGGGTGGCGAGCATTTTTACAAGCAGATTTTATTGAATTCACTCACTGAATTGCAATTGTGCTCCCACGCCAAGCGCTGGTCATCCCCTCAACTCGCTATATTTAACATTCCGGAGCATCCGAAAATTCTGTTTTACAGCGGACAGCAAAACACGCACAGACCACAGAAAGCTTGACTTTCCATTAAGTCAAGCTGCTACATTTAGTGATTCAGCAAAACAACAAATAAACTCTGTCTGCTTGGTTATATACATCCTCTACTGTCCAGAGAATTAGAACATTCCCAACAAATTTGTGCCTTTAGAGGGTGGTTATCATAGTGATTAAATTTACAGGGATGTCATTTAGAATGTCAGTTGTGTTTAGATGAAGCTCAGGTTTACCAAACAGTGTGTAATCTGTAAAAATCTAAATGGCCATCCATAGCTTGTGGCTCCGTCCTCAGGCAGCTTGTGACCATAATTAATATTTATATTCTTTTATTCAATCACTAAATTTATAGTAACTATTGGAACGAGGTACACTCCAAATCCCAGCATACATGGAAATCGCCCAATGCTGGTCTGTACTTATTTAATGTCAGGGTATAACAATGCTTTAAAATATAAAACCAATCCAAAAACCCATCCCATTACTTAAACATTTAAACACGTTTTTGTAAAAATGAAAAACTACAAAATGAGTTTATATCTCAGCTTAAAGGTTGGCGTCATAGCACAGGTGCGGGTCAGTGATATATATGGTACATTTATATATATTACAACTTATTATAGCTTATTATGCTTTATTGTTACTGCACATTGTACACTGAACAACTAAATTAAAACACAGCCCTTCCTCCAGTGCAAAAACTAACAACAGAACTTATAAATATGGTTATTAAATATAAAGACACACAGGAAAAAGACAATTGCATTGTTATTGACATCAGACAAAGAAAGAAAAATAATTGTACATGACTCGTTTAAGGATTAAAAGTGCAGTAAAAGTGAAGTAAAAACAGAAGTATTAGTTAGTGTAGTAGTAATAGTAATAGTTAGTAGTAGTTTTAACAATAGCTTTATATTCTGTTTTTCTGTTTGGCCATGATGTAAATTAATAGTTAATAAAATTGTATTATTTTGTTTTATTCTATTATTATTTTGGTGTATTATTATTATTTCTTAGTTAAAGTTGAGGCTGTTAAAACTGAACTTCCTTAAAACAGCTTCTAGTGTTATACTGAATATATCCACCAGAGGGCGAACATGAGCTGTTTGTATGTTTTATGCAGAGGCGTTTACAATTCTGTCGCATCTTCCTTTATTTAACAACTAACAAACATTTTAGTTATTTATTTTCAATTCTTTAAACACAAAAATAATAATAAAATGCCACTTTAATGACAAAGATCATTTGAAAGTTATGAAAGCAAGTAGTAGTTTATGATCTTTTGTTTTCCATACAATAACAGATTCAGAATAGAGGTCTGTAATAAAATACAATTGATCAAAAGAAGAAATGTGATGCATAGTAATGAAATTACAGGAAACAAGTAACATATAAAACAATTCTAAAAATGTATTTCTGTAAAAAGAGATTGCAGAATGTATCTAAATGAAAGTGTAGAGTATCGGTTTGGACACACCCCTTTCATGCTCTATTGTCCATTTCCTCCACTTGCCATCTATATGGACTTTGTAGTTTAACAATTACAGACTCTAGTACATCTGTTTTCTTTGTGTTTGTAAGTCCCTTGTTGGTTCTTTGTTTTCTATTCATCAGAACCATCACAGATTGCATCAATCAAATACTACCTGCTCTCTGGTGGTACTAGTGGGGTCCTGACCATTGGAACAGAGTACAGTACATAGTATGTACGCAAACGTGCCAACCACTAAGCTACCGTGCCACGCCTACTTATATACATTTAAAACTATTTTAATAAAAAAAGGATTTTCTATGGGATCACAGCATGTAAGGTTTACATTCATAACTAACAACACACAACACTTTTGTAATATCAGTGAAAAGTTTTTCCCAGTCATCCAAAAGAGCATTCATGAGGCCAGGCGCCTGATTTTGAAAAAGATGGTATGGTTGCAAACTCTGTTGTACTTCATCCTATGGGTGTATTGTTCCAGTGAAGTATTTGCAAATGTGTGCAATGTGCTGTGTGTCTGAATCTGTAAATGTATTTTGAGTAGTGTGTGTCAGTGTGTAATCAGATTTGTAAAAGTGTTATGAGAATAGTACACGGAAACTCATCTGTCATTTTATACATAGCTCTAAATGCTAATGACTAACGGTGACCGAGAAGCAGGGCAGCCATATTTGTAACGTCTTTCACACGTTGCTTTAAACTTGGCTGCAGTTTTGCTCAAAAAAGGACAGAATTTTCAAGGGTTGATGCTTCACTTTGGTCAGTGAGCTGAAAACTAGCTGTAAAAATACTGCTTACAGCCAGCCGTCAACATTCAGTACTAGCATCAGCAAATCGCCTGGGACAGAGGGTGTAATGAACAAAAAAGTGTTATGAAAATGGCGGCACCAGCTTACCATACCAACAATAATGATGAATAAGAAAAGAAACAAAACTCTTTGTTCATACAGACGTATCTTCACACACATTTGCAAATCTGTGTTGTAGCAAATGTAGCAAACGTTAGACAGCCGTTAAAAAAAAATAAGCCATCTGTCATTGTTATAAGTCTACACATTTACCACTTTATTACACTTTTGTAGATTAAACTACAATATGAGTCAAAAGTTTGTGCACATCACCTTTTGGCTCCAGTTATTGTCTATTGTATCAGTGCCACCAGCCGTCAGTAATTTGTAGTTTTACAACTGTTTTTGGTTAAGTGATAAAGTAATAAAGTGATCTATTTTGCATACTGTGCTTTACATGCAGAAAAATTTGTCATCCACATAAACCTCCGTGCATTAAAACACTCAAATATACACACTGTCAGCACATGTTGCCGGAGTGGTGGGCAGCCTTGTATACAGTGCTTTGGGGCGCAAATAGGAATAGGTGCCTAGGGGAACTTAAATTGAGGTGTGGAATTTTTTTTCTTACTTAAATAAAGTTGTTTTTTTTCCCCCGAAAAAAATAAACCCACCAAAGAGCAACCAATTACATGTGAATTCCCCTGACCATTGTTTGCAGAAACATCCTCATGAGCCCGGGCAGAGACGGGACTAGTACGTTTTATAAGTCAATCGATAGCAAATCACTTGTAACTAGACAAATGCGAAAAATGAATCCTGATTATAAGCAAAATCTCCCTCTTTTGTTTAGCATATTATGATGTAATGAGCCGTGTTAAAGAATCTGAATTATGTAGCATTAAACTATGCAGCATGTACAAGTTCCTCCTGTTAGAGACTTGCAGATCCATTAGGATCTACAATAGGATGCTCCTACTGGCTCGTAATTATGTTTGTAGTTTCAGCATTTACCAAAGTTACATTTACATTACTTTAAGTCATCTCGCATTAATCATTTTATATAAAGCAATTTACAAATGAGAGAACAACACAAATCAGTGGTTTAAGATGAAATCAAATCTGATCATTATCCAAATCTAGATTAACTTTTTTTTTTTTTTCCCCAAGTGCTTTCGGAAGAGATGTTTTTTTGTTGTTTCCTTAAGATGCTGACTTTTGGGTGGTTAGTAGTTAGGGTGTTGGGCTATCATTCTGAAGGTTGTGGGTTCAAATCCCAGATCCACTGAAATTACCAAAGTGGGTCCTTGAGCAAAGACCCCTAACCCTCTTTGCCCTGCTATGTTCTGACCCCAACCATCAAGTTGGATTATTTGTATACCGAATGTAAACTTATTCAACAGCAATGGACTATATGGAGTGAGAATTGGCACCACGGTGAGTTTAAAGCATCAGCTGATATTTGTTACTAGAGTGAGTAAACAATTCTTTTGAAAAATAGAGTTTAGTTGGGACAGGTGTCTTCAAATCTTTGTCATTTGCAAAGAGGGCTAAATTCGACAAGGTAATCATGCCCTGGGGCCAATAGTTTCGTCTCACATTTTTCCACCACAAAGGTTATTTAAAAATACACACTGTAATAAAACAGGTGAAATAGCTGAAATAACTGAAAACATGTTTTATATTCTAGTGGCTTCAAAATAGCCACCCTTTGCTCTGATTACTGCTTTGCACA
>JAOUQT010065510.1:0-10410 GCA_025769995.1 Xyliphius kryptos
AATAACTGAAAACATGTTTCATATTCTAGTGTCTTCAAAATAGGCACCCTTTGCTCTGATTACTGCTTTGCACACTGTTGGCATTCTCTTAATGAGCTTCAAGAGGTAGTCACCTAAAATGTTTTTCATTTGTGCCTATGAGGGTACATTAGTATAATTAATTAGAATGGCAACAGTGTGCAAAGCAGTAATCAGAGCAAAGGGGGCCACTTTGAAGGCACTAGAATATAAAACAATATTTTTAGTTATTTCACATTTTTTGTTAAGTACATAACTCCTTATGTGTTCATTCATTGTTTTGATGCCTTTAGTGAGAATCTACAATGGAAATAGTCGTGAAAATACAGAAAACTCATTGAATGACAAGGTGTGTACAAACTTTTGGCCAGAAAGATTATGACCAAAAGATTATGAAATGTGTTTAATCATGTAAAATTATTACATAATAATGCAATTAACATGACACTCGTGAGATATCTGAGGGAGATTATAATCCCACCTGATACTATTCATCCTCAATCCTCCAGCATTTGCATAGATAACCATGCGAGAGTCACTGAGATCCTGGGATGGAAAACCAGTTTCTCTGCACCACTGAATGAAAATCCCATGACCAGGCTGGAGCCACCGAATAAAAAAATGCAGAAACGCTACCTCTTCCAGACACTGGAACCGTTCAGCATTTGTAATCTGGTTGTGATGCCAAGGCTCACAGAACATCAGTCATTCCTGTACCTACAACTACACAGTGTGACGCCCAAGTCTGTGCCTATCCCTCTCTTGCAGCCAACCCCACAGACTGCTGATGAATAAATAATGCTGTGAATTGACATTTTATTGGAGAAAATCACGGCTGCACACATCTGGCTGTAAATACTCATAGCACTGCGATCATAGTGATGACACAATGAAAAAAGATAGTAGGGCACCATGGCATGCATTGTTCCCAAAAAGGCACTCTTACCTGACGTGTCCCACAAACTCAGTTCCACACGCTGATCTTCCAGCTCCAGGCATGCTGTGTAGTTCTCAAACACAGTGGGAACATAAGTCTGTAGACACACATCACACAAAGCTCTCTGCATCAGCATCACAGCAGGCAAAATCCAGCACCAGTACCAGAAGCATGCATGCATTTGGTTAACTTTCACATCCTTCCATGCTTTTTTATTAAATAGATCATTGCAGAACGCATAATGCAGCCTATCCCTGCACGTGCATGACCAAATGTCCACTGCACGGTCTGATATGATTTAAAAAAAGACATTTAGAGATTACACTGCATTAAAGCAACAACCTAAGTCAAGAAGACATAATGGAACCTTAAGTTGGATTTAATATTCATGCAGTTAGAGCAGCACAGCAGGTTAACTCATTACTGAAGTTAATTAAGTTGATCAAAGCCACACGAACCTCCGGGTAACAATCCTTGGCCAGGACCTGCAGCATGGCCGTTTTGCCGCATTGCACGTCTCCAACCAGGACGAGTTTACACCTGATGACCAGCGGCTGAGTGCTCCTCCTCTCCTTCATCTCACCGGTTTCTGGACTGCAGACAGATTCGAATCCAAACTGTGACGACAGGCTGCGAGACGCACTTCACCTAAATGTGACTGAACGCTGAGACTGGGAGCTTTTATAGTGCTCCACCGCAGCCAATCAGATCGCAGGATTCCGTCACCGTCAGGAGTTTGACCAATAAGATCGCGGAAGTTTTTTTTTTTTTATTTTATTTTTTTTATCTTGTGCTAGTCGCAAAATACAAACGCTGTTAAAACGATGTAACATTTAGAGCTTTACTTAATTACTAAATGCTTATAAAAATAGTATATTATCTTGTACATTTATTTATTTAAAAAAAAAATAAAGTCGTAATTAAAACGCTGTTCTTATGATAGGGTCCATATTTTGAATTGGGTCCCCTGGTGGGTCCCCTGTGGGAATTTATTGGAATTTTTTATATCTCTATGACTGTAGAGGTTCTCCTTATCTCTGCCAAATTTGAAGTTTGTGAGGTGAGTGGAAGTGCCCAATTTAATCAGGGCTCGTGTTTCAGATTGGGTCCCCTGGTGGGATTTTGAAAGTGAAAACTGCTTAGTTGTTCCAAGTGCATGTTGGGAAATGACGGTGCCAAGTTTCGATCTTGTAGGTAGTCGGGAAGTGGGAGAATTAGTGACGAGTCAGTCAGTGAGTGAGTGAGCGAGGATTCCGACCCCTCTGGCTCTCCGGTAGCGCACCGTCTAACCCAGTGTTTCCTGCAGCCAGCTGTGGTTAATGTAAAACAACATCTGCATGATAATGACATGATGTCATTTCACACTTTGTAGCTGGAGCTCGGAACGACTTGGTGATACGTCCCGCGTTATATGCGCCGGGCGTAAAATTTTATAGCTTGGTTTTCTCGTCTCATCACTCAACAAAACGGCCATGTCAGATTAGGCGCGTCGTACGGTTTCTCAATCACAATTTTCTGCCGTCTGCACATTTCCTGTTCTAGCATGTCAGTCTCAACTCATCAGCTTATTTACACGCCGCCATCACGCTGAATCCACGGGCTTGTTCATGTGCAACTGATAGGAACCGTATAACAGCCTGGTGTAATGAAGGATGCTTAGGACTCTTGATCTATTATGATATATGTGAGGAAAAGTAGTATTTGAACACCCTACGATTTCATGAGGAAATCATGGAGGGGTCTGAAATGTTCATCTTAGATGCATGTCCACTGTGAGAGACATAATCTAAAAAAAAAAATCAGGAAATCCCAATGTATGACTTAAAAAAAAAAAAATTGTGTGTTAATGCTGCAAATAAGTATTTGAACACCTGCGAAAATCAATGTTAATATTTGGTACAGTAGCCTTCTTTGCAATTACAGTGGTACTGGTTTGCGCTCACTGCAGCAGGGATTTTGGCCCAGTCCTCCACACAGATCTTCTCCAGATCAGCCAGGTTTATGGGTTGTCACTGAGATTTTCTATAGGGTTTAGGTCTGGTGTCTCCAGAACCTTGATATGCTTTTTATGAAACCACTCCTTGGTTATCCTGGTTGTGTGCCTTGGCTCACTGTCATGTTGGAAGACCCATCTTCAAAGATCTAACTAAGGGAACTTTTTTCTAATAATTGCTCCAACAGTTGATCTTTTTTCCCCCCCAAGCTGCTTGGCATTTGCCCCGTAGCCCTTTCTAGCCTTGTGTAGGTCACCAATTTTGTCTCTGGTGTCTTTGGACAGCTCTTTGGTCTCAGCCATGTTAGTAGTTGGAGTCTTACTGATTGTGTGGGGTGGACAGGAGTCTTTATGCAGTTAAGGACCTCAAACAGGTGCTTCTAATTTAGAATAATGAGGGGAGGTGAATGATTTTTTTTTTTGATGATTGGCAGGTGTTCAAAAAAATATTAAAATCATACATTGTGATTTCTGTATTTTTTTTAATTGTGTCTCTTACAGTGGACATTCCTTATCTTAGATCTCATTTACACTAGGGCTGTGGGGGGGAATACACCCAGAATAGGGCGCCAATCTATTGCTGAGAACACACTTACTCACATAGTCTATAGGGGCAATTTAGAGCAGCCAATTTACCTTGAATCCATGTATTTGGACAATGGGAGAACCATTATCTTCCACTTATTCCTCTACTATGGTCGTGGTGGGGTTCCCCATGCCCATCCAGGGGAGAACATCTCAGGCGCTGGGCAGATACACCCAGGACAGGGTGCCAATCAATCACTGGGCACACACTCACTCACACATCCACACACACAAACACACACTATACAGAGCAATTTAGAGCACTCAATTTACCTGGAATCCATGTTTTTGGACTGTGGGAGGAAACCGGAGAACCCACGCGGACACGGGGAGGACACGGAAAGTCCACCCAGATCGGGATGTCTTATAAGCTTTCATAATCAGTTCTAAGTGCTTATAAAGCAAATAACTGAAAACGTTTTATATTGTAGTGTCTTCAAAATAGCCCCCTTTGCTCTGATTACTGCTTTGCATTCTCTCAATGAGCTTCAAGAGGTAGTCACCTGAAATGGTTTTCAGGTGTGCCTATGAGGGTTAATTAGTATAATTCATTAGAAGGCCAACACCTTTTTTTCTTAAGTACATAACTCCTCATGTGTTCATTCATAGTTTTGATGCCGTCAGTCAGAATCTACAATGGAAATAGTTGTGAAAACACAGAAAAGTGTGTCCAAACTTTTGGCCTGTACTGTATGTACTGCTATAGGTTTACGACCTACACCATGAGCACCAGAATAGTCCCCAGCATCCCTTACGGTCACTATTAGGACACGATGAGAACCTTTTCAATGTGAAATCTTTGTTAAAGAACGAGATGGTTCCTTAAAACATACTCTACAGAATAAAAAGTTGTTTTCCCCACCTGCCCGTTCATACAGGAGTACCGAGGGCCTCGGAGGCGAAAAGCTGCAAACTCTTTGTATCTTGACGTCTTGATTTGCTGTGTGTGTAATAGAGCAGAGCTTCCCGACCAACTCAAAGGAGCGTTGAAACCCCGGCACCTCGACCCACCACCTTTCCACCACTAATTTCATGCTCCAGCCTTTCCTTTGATCCTGCTGATTGTCTAGATTTGATCTCTCCCCTGCTACAGAACCCATTCTTTAATGATGTCTGCCCGGAGAGAACGCCACGAAAGATTTACCAAGTTAGTTAGCCGTGTTACGCCTTCCTGTAATAGACGCAGCGAGGCCCAAGCAGCCGGAATGTTAATGAAACACACATCAGGCTGCACCGAATAATGGAGTTCATATAAGAACATGGGAGCGTCTGCACATCACAGGATCACAAGTGCCAAGGGTTGTTAGGGAGAACTAAAGCCGGAGCAGGTGAGGAAGCTGAAGAGCGATTGCACTTTGTACTGGCCACTAATTGGCACCTGGTGTTTGTCAGAAACACAACGAACTTCAGGATTACTCTGTTACACTCCATTCCCTTTTGGTTTTTAAGACTTAGAGCCTTAACCGCAACACCACATTCATACGAAAACTGTGTTCACACCTCGTTTCTTCATAACGTGGACCATTCTTTGCACTTGCAAGACCCTTGTTTGGGGTCTTTTGACAATTTTGGGTAATGTTTTCTATAAAGCCAGTATTCATAATGCATTATGAACCTAAGGCTTTATAAAGTATTCATAGTGCTTTATAACACTTGCCATTACCCTTTATTAATGTGCATAGATGTTCTTATTAAACTTCATAAGTGTGATTACAATTTTGCGTAATGCTTTTTTACAGATCCAGTATTTATAATGCATTATAAACCTAAAGCTTTATAAAGCATTCACAGTGCTTCATAACACGTCATTACTTTTTATTATTGTGCATAGATGTTTATAATCATGCTCATAAAGTTTAACATCTATGCACATTAATAGAGGGCAATGACAAGTGTTATAGAGCACTGTTAGGTTCATAATGCATTATGAATACTGGATCTATATAAAACGCTTCCCAAAATTGTAATCATGCTCATAAAGTTTAATAAGAACATGTTATAAGGCTTTATAACACAATGCGACATTATGCATTATAAACATGTATATGTACTGTATAATTCGACTGTTCTTTAACTTATTTTAGAGCCCAGTGTCATTAGGCTTCATAACACTAGTCATAAACATCTATTAACAAACATAGATGTTCATAACCATCATCAAATTATCACGAAAACATGCCATAATGCTTTATAACACCGTGTGACATAATGCATTATAAAAAGTTTATTTGAACTGTTTACCAACTTATAGTACAGACCAGGGTCATAAAGCTTTATAACATTTGTGGTAAAAAAAAATGCCTCCCCTAAAATAACTTCATAACAGCTCATGACGGCTAACGAACACTCATAAGCCCTCTTAACCGGCATAAAGTCATTTATAACCTGTATAAAGAAGGCTGCATAAGTATGAGTACATAACGACTTATAAAGTGTTATAAATGTTCGTTAAAGACTTTAAATGAAGCGAAAAAATTTATTTAAAGAATTCATTACAATTTATAATGCCACTATGTTTTATAAAGCCTTGTAATATACTTATAACACTTTGTAAGTAGAGGACTATGACAGGTGTTATAAAGCTTTATTGTTAATAATGTGTCACGTTGCATTATAAAGCTTTGCTTCATAGCCTTATAACACTTGTACATGTACATTAACAGATTATGTGTGTTATAAAGCGTTCATAATACGTAATAAAGCTTTATGAATGTTTATAATGCATTATAAATACCGGATCCGTAGAAAATTGTACCCGGTTTGTTGCTCTGCACGTCCTCCCCTTTGTGTACCACATATTATAAACTTTGGCTTCCTCGATTGTGTGCGTTATGATGTGTTATATACATTAAATTACACCTAATGAGCTGGAACGTCTGTTCTGTACAGCTAATTAACATCAGGTCGGCCTCACTGTTGCCATGGAGATAAACAGAAGACACACGTCTTGTAATCAATGTAGGTCCGTGTTAAACACCGACATCAGATCCAGGTGTCTGAAGACCCCTGACTCATTTTTCACACATTAAGTGATGTTTGAGTTGCCGTACGGCTGATTCAGGCGTGGTGAAATTTCGGGGTGTTTCCGCCAGATGCTGATGTGAACAGATGCCTAATGTTTCTTATTTCTCCCAGAGGGAGCGAAAAACATAGTGAGGAAATGGAGGGATGAGTGATAAACCCGTCTCTCAGGTAGAACGTGCCAGCTGGTTCGGTTATTCCTGCATGATGCGCCATTCAGGTACAGAATAAGTAAGAACGTAAATAAGAGAAAAGCAAAGCGGCTGAAGGGGGCGATGAGTACAGAGCAGATGGAAGCTGAAGTTTGCAGGTTCTATAATGGCTTATTAGATTCGAACAGCACACAAACAGGTGGAACAAAAGAGGGGGGTGAAGAGAAAGAGAGAGAGAGACTGATAAAAGACATAATCAGAGCGAACGAGAGAGGGACAAAGTAAAAAGGGGATGAAAAAAGAGATATACAGAGGAGAGAGCTAGAGAAAGAGTAAAGGAACAGGAAGTTAAAGAGAGTAATGTAAAGACAGCTAGACAGGATCACCAGGAAGCAGAAAGAGCGAGCGAGAGAGGCCGAGAGGAACAAAGTGAGAAAGAGAATAAAAGATGAGAAATGCAGAGGAAGCAGAAAGAGAGAGAAGAAGAGTGTAGGAGCGAGTGAGAGAGAGAAGTAAAAAGGAAGATGGAGGGAAACAAACAAGAAAGAAAGGGAACAAGAGAGAGAGACTAAAGGAACAGTTGGTGTGTGCGCCCTACGCCAATCTGCGTCCCACACTCACCCACATACACAGACCATAGGGGCAATTTAGAGCATTTGATTTACCTTGAATCCATGTTTTTGGACTTTGGGAGGAAACCGGAGAACCCGGAGAAAACCCACACGGACACAGGGAGGACATGGAAACTCCACCCAGATCGGGATTCGAACTGGGAACCCCCAGTGCTGAGAGGAGAACGTGCTAACCTCTAACTCACCGTGCCGCCCCTCGCTTAAAATGTGTACCAAAAGTAACGAGAGGTGGCACAGGTAGAGGCCAGAAATAATAATAATACATTTCTCTGGAACCTCAAACACACTTTACAACAAGTAAAACTATAGAACAATAATAAAATAGTAAAAACGCCCAATGACAGATTGGCACCCTGTCCTGGGTGTATTTGCCCAGCGCCATAGTGGGCATGGGGAACGAGAGGAGGACAGTGAAGGACCCTGGTTTCAAGCCTTTTAAACCATGGTGCGAACCGAGCCGTGACCTGATGTACCGTTACACCTCTACAGCCGATATAATAATCCCTGCTCTGTCCATGGTCCTGATCTTCAGAGAACAGAGTGAAGGGGACTTCCAGAGTATGTAGACACACAGCTGGACTACAGAATGGAATTATAGAACCACTACAATTTAAGGTGGTTCTAATAAAATGGCCGCTGCATGTACCGGTCCTGGTTCTTTAATATCTTGGTGGATTATTTCCTGTTTGCTTTGTTTTTTTTTTCTCTGCATCGGATAAAAGACAAACTATCAGCGGTGGCAAATTGAGCATCTTTCATCTCTGTCAGCGGAGCAGCCGCTGGAAAATAGTGCAATAAGACTTCCTGACTGAACCATCCACCAAACCTTCAGCATGATTAAGAATTAAAGGTGAAAAGTCTCCACACAACTTATGGACTTCTTAACGCACCATCACATAATGTTTCCCACCTTATAGATATTACTGTAATGTTTAAAACGCAACGGTAAACACGATCCAATTTCTATTAATGTATTAAATCAGGCCGCCTTCCAGCGCTGTGTCTGCAACAGACTCCGCCTCTTCCGATCTGATGGAGGTTTATATCTCTTACTATAAAATAGGTATTCCCGCTCCTTAAATCTGACTGGCTGAACCGTTTGTCCAGCCGTGACATTACTGACAATAACGCACACCTGTGAGCGTTTCACATTCCCATCAATGCGTGATATACAATACATTATTTTCCCGATGTTGTTTATAAACTATGTTCGGTAATTTGGACACTAGATGGCAGTATTTGAATGCTGGAAAAACTGGAAACCTGTTACTCAGTAATCAGCGTTCACTTTAAAAGCCGGATGAGATTACGTCGCGGAACAGCAGAATCTTAACGATTTTTCTTTTTTTTATTATCGTATGTTTGTAAATGTTTTATAAACGCAATGACACCTGAGGTTGTTTATTATTGTGAATAAATCACGGGAAAGAGGCATTATGAATGAGCAAATATGCGCCATATTATGGTATTGCACACACAGTATCAGAAGACCTTATACACTTTTGGAACTTGCTGGCTGAAGAAAAGTATCTAAACATAAAAAAAGTGGCAGATTTGATTTTTGGATCCAGATTTGGACCCCCCCCCCTCACTGATGATCATTTGGAAGCCTGTTGGAGAATTGGCATCAGTAGCTACTGTTCAGACTCCTCCCCCCTGGCTGACAGCATTCAGTGCAGATTATCAGAATAATAGCGTTTTTTTCCACTGGATTGTCTTTAAAAGGGTTCAATGTTATAAAAAAAGATGAATCCTAGTAGCGCATGATGACCTGTCCACTGGAAAAAGAAATCTCAGGCCACTAAAGCTGGAAGATGTCAACTTTTCAGTTTGTCCTGGGTCATCACCAAGGTCTCATCAATGTGGAACTTGCCTGAAACAGTTCCTAGGGGAGGCGCTCAGGAGGCATCTTTACTTGATGCCCGAACCACCACAACTGGCCTTCACTAGAGGCAAGAGTGGTTTGTTGGGTCACATATGCACAGGAGTCTGAGGTTGGCACACAATCAGGTTACCTGAGACCTTCCCTAAACTGTTCTTACAATACATTAAAGCAGGATCTGTGAACTGGGATTATTTCTAAAGAGATATTTTAGCTGCAGAACTTCAAAATTTTGGGTTCAGCCATCAGGATCTAAACTGCGAGCTGTGTGTGTGTGTGTGTGTGTGTGTGTTGTGCTAAAGTGCTGACTGCATTTTCAAATATCATAACACAGTGATCACACTCCACACAAGAAGGGCATCATTTTGGAACTCTTTAAAATGCAGAGCTGTACAGATTCCCCAGCGCCGGTGGCATTAGCCTCCAACTGGAGCGGCTCGCGGCGCCGGCGCTAAATGGATGCTTTCGGCAGCGCAGGCGTGATTGGCTATTCAGCTTAATTAGAGACTTTTCAAACAGAGCTGAATGATGAGGCAGGACGAGCAGAATGCGAGCTGATTCCTCTAAACTAAGAAATCAGGAGGATAAGTGGTGGAGAGGAAGAGGCGGAGCTGAGGGTGTGAGAGCAGGAAATAAACAACGCGGTCGGAAGAGGAGTTCAGAGAATCCACCGCTGTGAACAAGTTTATCTTCATCCAAAATCAACATCCTGACCTTTCACCAAGATCAACACTTCTGCAGCAAACACACTCATCCTAAAACCAACACCCCATAATAATACCAATGTTACGGTCTATTGGGATTATTATGGGATGTTGGTTTTAGGAGGAGTGTGTGTGTTTTGTGCAGACTGTAACATTGGGATTATTATGGGGTGTTGGTTTTAGGATACGTTGCTGGAGACGTCATTGGTTGCTGGATGAAGTGTTGATGTTGGTGAAAGGTTTCAGATTCTCTGAACTCCTCTTCCGACCACAACTCCAAGTGGCCACCAAGTGGTAGGCCACGTGAACTGACGGAGCGGGGACGCGCATAGTGCCAAGAGATGGCCACCTTTCTGCAAAGTCGATCACTACAGAACTCCAAACTTCACGTGGTCTTCAGATCAGCTCAAGAACATTGTGCAGAGAGCTTCATGGAATGGGTTTCATGGTCCAGCAGCTGCATCCAAGCCATACATCACCAAGTGC
>JAOUQT010065531.1:0-10409 GCA_025769995.1 Xyliphius kryptos
TATTCCTTTATGAGGGTCGCGGGGGGGTTCCCCATGCCCATCCAGGGGAGAACGTCTCGGGCGCTGGGCGGATACACCCAGGACAGACAATCCATTGCTGGGTACACATTCACTCACACAGCCACACACACACATACACACACTATACAGGGCAATTTAGAGTATTCAATGCTCGGAGAACCCGGAGAAAACCCACACAGACATGGGGAGAACATGCCACACAGAATTTGCTGATATTCAAAAAACATTGTTTTATCAATGATGACGACAAGCTGTCCCGGTCTAATTGCAGCCTTCTAACATGGTCTTTCTCCAACACACAGCTTTTTCTAAAGCAAAACGATGGTCTCAATCATCCAAAAAACCATTGTTTAAATAACCATTGGCTTTGTCCATCTAACTTCACCCAGATAGGGATTCGAACCGGGAATCCTCAGCACTGAGAGGCGAATATGCTAACCACTAAGCCACTAATTAATTAATTACAAATAAATATATTTGCAGCTTGACCAATCACCACTATAAGGAATCCCACAGAGCAGAGATGTTAATTGGATTTAGCTTGTTACTTCTGCAGTCTTACCGAAAGTTCCTCGAATACAGAGGTCAAAGCAGAAACAGAAAGACTTTGTGAACTTGAAGAACCCTCATCAGCTCACATGCAACTTGTGTCTCACTTGGCAAGCAGCCCCACCTTAAGATAAACTGGACAAGATTTTTTCTTTTTTTTTTTAATAAACAAGACATTCATCATGCAAAGTCTCTTACCTCCCTGATTTGGATGTCAAGTTCATTACTAATGCTAGGTCATATTTTTAAGGAAATGCCTGGCCTTCGTTAAATATCATGCTTTTAATTGTAGTTTTAAGATGCAATTGTTTGTGAATAATCTATCCTTGCTTTCTTTTTCTGTACTCTTTTTCTTAACTCGTTCACTTTTTTAACACTTTTTAAATGTTCATTTTAGCTATTTACACAAGTACAAATAGCATTTTAACTCATAGTAGTTACTCAAGTGCGCGCAGTGCTTAAACCAAAGTAATGTCCAAGTTGTACATTACTGTCTGCTTACGCTGTGACTAGTGTGTTCCAGTGGCCTTGTCTCGCCCGTCTGCACATCCCACCTACTATTAAATAAATTAAACAAAAATATATTTTTCTTTGGTGCATTATTATATCACTGCTGAGAGGTCATAACAAAAAGGAAAAACCATTTCAGTCTACAGACTAGAAGCAGTATCTGCTTTTATACTGTTAAACAGGTTGTATGCCTGTGTGTGAGAGAGAGAGAGAGATTAAACAGGACAAAAAGTCCAGGCTACCATGTAATTTACACACATATTTAGTCAGCTGATCCCAAATAATCAATCGCTCACAGAATTGGAACAATTACAATATATACTGGGAGAGGGGCACACGCCCCCCCCCCCCCCTTCACCATTCAGTATGCATCAGCATTACACCTCTGGATGGAGTGGATTAGGGTGTTGGGCTAACAATCTAAGGGTTGTGGATTAAAATCCAAGGTCCACTGAAGTTACCATTGTGGGTCCTTGAGCAAGACCCTTAAAGTTAATTGCTCCATGGGGATTCTGTATGTAGCCCTGTGTTCTGACCCCAACCATTAAATTAGGTTTCTGGCAAGTCACTTTGAATAAAAGTGTCAACTAAATGTCCAAATGTACTATACCTCCTGAGAAACAGTGAGTTTCTCACATTTTAATTCAAATATTTTAATGTTAGAACATATTTTATAATTTTAATTTCCTTTATTCACTTTTAATATAATTTATTGTGTTGCCCTTTTATTTTTATTTATTTTTATTGTTGTTGCAATGCTTTGGCAATATTGTTTTGCAAGCAGTCATGCCAAAAAAAAACTACTTTGAATCTGAGAGAGAGAGAGAGAGCGTCCCAACAAACATTAGAAGTCTTAACTGATTCAGTCGATTTCAACTGATTCAGAATAACCTGCTGACCTCAATCCACACATAAGCACGCACACACTTTAGAAAACAGCTTTATAAGATTAATCATGTAAAAGACCATATGTTTGAGTGAGCGAGAGAGAAAAAGAGAGAGAGTGGTACAGATTCCAAACAAAAGAATCACTGCTTGAATACAAAGAAAAACAGCTTTTTGTAACCAACACAAATTCCTTTTAGCCTGTGTGGTTCATGTACTAATCAGCTGTTGTCTGAATGCCGTTGTTTGTTGTACCGAAGTTGTGGACTTAAAATAAATGACTTGAACTTGACTTGTAAAAAATGCAAGTTATCATTGTGCTTGCCCGCTCACCTGTAAAATGTTTGGTGATGTTTTTGTTCTGGCGACGGGCAGAGCAGATGAGAAGGAGCCATGGTGGGAGGAGTTCGTGATGAGCAGAAAGGAGCTCTGCAATGTTGTGTGGATTTGAAGAGGTGGAGCTTGACTCTGTTCCACTTATTTGTGTCCCTTCATCCACAGAGTCAACAAGCAAAAACAGGGCCTGAGGAGGAGGGGTGCAACTCAGCAATGGCAGCAGTACGCACCTATGAGAGAAAGAGATTTTCATTTTCTACTTTTCTTTTTTAACAACACTTTATTTTACCCAAAATTAAATTCCAATGTGCAGTAAAGCAATGCCATTAATTTAAAGAAATACATATATACACATTTTAAAGAAAAATCTGATGCAGAGCTCGCCATATATGACAGAGCTCTACATTTTTAATCCACATGAACCCGCACAAATACGCCCTTGAGTGTTGTCATAAACACTCCAAGCGAATAGATGTCAGTGTAACATAAAGCTCAAATCTTTGTCAGCCAATCAGAATCCCTCAAACCCAATGTGATTTCCTGTTGTCACTTCCGTAAGGTTTGAAACATGGCACCAGACGTTAAAACACTCAACCTCCAAGTTCTCCTTCTCCGGTGCACCTTAATACACTTTAAGAATTGGGTTTGTAAAAATAAATGAGCAAAAATTGTCTGAATTAATGTAAGCAGCAGCGCATCTCTGACAACATTCATTTTCATCAAACAAAATCAATAACAGTCGCGTGTGTGAAGTCATTGTTGCATCACTTGTCACAAACGGTGACGTTTAATATAGTAAAACGCTGTTTTTATAAAGTATACACAAAAAAGTTCTTATATTTCTATTAATTCACACACATACACAAATTTTGGGGACGTAAAACTACGTTTTTCATGTGTATAGAAGACCAAAACGCATAACAATGTATTCGTTTTTCCAGATAACCTGCTCCGTGTGGGCAAGGTCTTAAAAGTGTCAGTCATTCATATATTTGTAAAAATTAAAATCTATTAAAATTCTTGATTTGACCAGTAAGCAAAAAAAATCCTAATCACATCATAGTCATTTGTGTCACTTTGTTCTTTCTGCTGATGTATAAAGCAATTTTGCTCTGTCATCGAATAAAATTAACCAGTTGACACCGTAACCTCCTTTTTTTTTTTGACATACTTAAAACCAAGAATTTTAAACCATAGGTTTTTAATTACGTTAAGCGCTTTTAAAACAGCATTTCAGATAATAAATTATGAGTGTAGTGTAAAACTGTTTAAAAAGGTGAGAAACAGTTTCTCTCTGGTGGCAAAAAGGACACTGGTCACTAATGGCTGGATTTAACACAGAAATAAAACCATTCACCACAATAATACCGTTAAGAATCCTCCACTGGAGGTCACCTACCCGCTTAGTTAATGAGAGAGCGAGATAAAGAGAGAGCAAGGGCGAGTGAGAGAGAGAAAGAGAGAGAAAATTGTCAAAACACTACAGTTAGTAGAAGCCATTCTGATAGCAATAATAGCTTGCTGGCTCTTCAAGTAGTAATTTGAAGACTTTCTTTGCATGTTTAGAAATTTTTACTCACTCTTAATTGCAGAATACTTGCAAGTACAGAAACCCATTTCAATTTCGCACGATCATTAAAACAATAAACAAAGTGTATTAGAAACATTTCACGAGCCTTAGGTGCTCTTTCATTGCAGATAAAAAATGGTGAACACATTTACAAAAGTATTGTGTTAAAACAAAAATGTAGAGAAAAAGAAAGCCTACACAATATTTCAACGTACAAACTATCCTTATCTTTCACCTCACAGCAAGATGGTATCATGCAGGCACAATGAGTGCAATGAAGACTTGACACAACAAGCTGCACTCAACCAATGTTTTTTTTAATCTTTCTTTTTTTTTTTTAATACAGTTGAAGCAGTAAAGTGCATCGGTGGACAGGATACTGACTCGCTTTTCAGGTTGGTGAATCAGTGCATGTAGAAACTAAATCTTAAGCCCTGCCTCTTTGATCCTTTTTTCCAAACAAAAAAAGTGCTGACTTTGCAAATGCCTTCTGCAACATTTAATCAGACATATTCTTGATTAGAGGTAGCTACATTAAGAACCAGTGCTGAATAATAATGGAATTAAATGGTATGCTGCTTTATGATTGACTGCTTATGTGTAGTCATGGACAAACAACGGCTGCTCTACAGACAGAGAACATCCTAGTTGGATATCAGTCTTTGCAGAGTTTTAAAGTGAAACTTTTCAGCCCACACACAGGTGACTGTCAGTCTCCATTGCAGTTAGTGGTCTTTGCCCAAAAAGCTGCAATTTATAATTCATTAAAACCATCTGGCAACTCTAAGGGATCGCTGTGAAGCACTCAAACAGCTGATTCCCAGCAAAGCCAATTCTCCAGTTGAAGATTAACTCTGGTCAGTGCAGCCATGACTTTATGTCCAGATGCATTTTCCAACTGCTAGGTCACTTTAGGTTTGATGGATGCTAAGGCTGTGGCTGTATAATACAGCTTGCATACATCAGGCTTTCAATGACACAGCCTGTTTATTTTCCTGACCTTCAGACGTGTGCAGTCACTAATCATGTGTCAAAGCGACAGCATGGGGGTCGGCAGCTCAAAAATCTAGTTCAGGACAGGATAGTCATTGTCTCGTGTCTCATGTCATTTTCAAGGAATCTAAGAGTTTTCTTTCATGTTACATTTTTTTATCTAACAGACCAGAAAAACAGTCTTTCTGCCCGACACAATTACACAGATAACTGATTTAGCAATACAGGACGTTAGTCTTTCCACTAATCTCTTTCTCTATATATAGCGATTTGAAAGGAGGGGATATTGCAAGGCACTTGGCTCATGGGCAGGGTGAAGGGGATGATGCGTGGCGCTTGGCATATAGCAATTGGTGCATGGGTAGAGTGGAGGTGATGACATGGCGCGGCTAACGTAAAAGCTAATGCTGTAAGGCATGGCACGAGTTGCACGTCAACAACAAAGAGGACATGTAAATGTGTCGGATCCCGAAAACTGTAATGACGACAGAACTGAAGAAGGTTATCTTACCAAATGAGTAAATCAATGCTCGCCACCAGGGCATTGAATGGTAACGGCTGGTTAAATCTATATCCAGACAAATGAGTTTGAATAAAATATTCGGAACTAAATTAAATAAAATATTCCGGTATAAATAGAAATTGCCAATTAATTTTATTATTCATTTTTTGTATCGATCTTGTTACCTTTTGAATAGCAGAGCTGACATCATTTAAAAGAAGAATTTATATGTTGGAGGAGAACATTTAGGAGCAGCTTACATTAAATAATGAGTGATAAGAAAACACATCATCAAATCAAAATGAAGCAACATATACATGGTCATTGGATATTTATCTGTCCATTTTGTTTGATTGCAAACTAATTATTTCTAGTCAGCTTTTAGGAGTTTTGGCCCATTCCTCCATTTAAAACAATTGTTGGTGGTTTTTGTTCAGTAAATAGCTTGCCCTGGGAACTTCCACATTTCTGTTGGATTAAGGTCAAGACCCGGGTGGTTGGGGTCATGGTCCTGCTCCATGACAAATGCTCTCCTGAGATGCATCTTACAGACAAGCGTTTTTCCTTTTGAATTTACTGATATAATTCCGAATTCATTGTTGTAGCATGATGGCAATGACGGCAAACAGTTCTGGCCTTAACGATGTACGTGTTGCTATCTATTATATTGAATTTTTGCAGTAAGATGGGGTTTTGGAATGACAAAAGTATTGAGACACCTAGACGCCTGCACCTACAAGACATTCTTTCAACCGCATTTGTAGCATTGATGTTGACTGAGAAGGACTAATAATCTTTAATTGAATTAATCTCAAAGGTGCTGTAGCTCAAACTCAAAGTCGGTGGATTAAAGTCTAAAAAGTCTACAAACTCAAATGTGGGCCCTTGAGCGAGGTTCTTTTCGGGGGGAGGGCATCATGTCTGGCCCTGTATTCTAACCACAATCATCAAAAGGATACTGCTAAGTCGTTATGGATAAAAGCGTCTGGCAAATGACTTAATGTTTAATGACCAAATGTGTTGTGACCAATGTATTCTGAGGTCAGAGCTGTATGCAGACCAGTTAAGTTATTTTACAGCTCAGCATGCTTTTATGGACTCTGAATAACGCACTGGGGCTGTGTTATGCGGAAATAAAAGCAAGGCTTCGTTCCTAAAAGCATGGTTAGGTACTCATTTGAAACCATGTAGGTCCGGTTCTTAAATCTGATTGGGTGAGCCAACCGTTATTGACAACGCACATCTCTGAATGATTTTCATTTGTATTAACGCGTGAAACATATGAACGTAGTTAGCAATCAAGCTTCACTTTAAAAAACGGACTAAATGATGTTGTGCAAGTCCAGTTCACTACTAAAGTGTAAATAAGCATATAAATTAACCAGTTTTTCTAACCATTTCTTAAAAATGATAAGGCACTCAAGGTCACAGGACAAAGGTGTAAAAGTACTCCAGTACATGCCGTAATAACTAGTAACACTACCTCATTCCTGTGAATTAGTCACAATAATATTCACAATAATGCAAGATCTCTTTTACCTTTACCTTTAGCAATGGTCTGAAGTAGGACTGGGTCGATATGGCCTAAAATCACTATTGCGATATATTGAGCAGTTCACCTCAAAAACGATGAATGGACGATAATATTAATACAAAAATAAACCCCAAAAATAAAGAATGTGTAAGGCCGACATAAATACTTTACAGCCATATTGATGGTACAATTCCCTTTTTATTGCCACGTAGTCACACAGTCATGACTACCCTACAGAGAGCCTCTTAAAGGAACATGAACGTAGCCCACAAAAAAGACAAAACAACTTTTCCTTTATTTTTTTTTAAAATATCTAAAACACCAATATGAGCAAAATGACGTTGATTATCGCCATAAATTTCGGTATCAGTAAATTTGTGGTATATCGCCCAGGTCTAGTCTTAAGTAAACTATTTTTTTTAAAAACACTAAAAAGTTGGTAAGGATCACATGCAGCATTTTATATTCCGACTGAACTAATAAATAAACGTTGATGTGGGGTGTACCTTTTTTCGAAACACACAGCATCCAGAAATAGAAAGTAGTAGAAAGTAACATCTGTGACAATGCAAAAAAGTCATCTGATGCCAACATGATAAATAAAAAAAAGGTTTTCTCGGTTTTCCATATTAAACATTTATTTAAAGTAAATATTTTAACTAAATGCCAAATTATAGAAAATGATTTTATAAGTGTGTAATGTTAATTACATTCTTTACTTGATTAATACCCAGCTGCACCAATTTACATCCTTTAAGAGATTTTGTTTTCTAAGCAAACAACAGAACTTTTACATTCAAATCAACACAATATTGAGAACTACGCATCGGACAAAACCAAATAATCAGTACTTACCGTTTAAACGTCTCACTTGGGTTCCTCTCACACTCCCCAGGTTTCAGGACATTCTGGATGGTCCAGTCATGGATTTTCTCCTCGTACTGTTTTAGGAGTCCACTTCTGCAGATCTGTGTAACTAAGCTGCGTATGAATCCACTAACGCACAGTGTATCCGAATCGTCTGCTCGGCAGAAATGAAAGGCGAGGCAAAACTGGTTCAGATTGTGGTGATTGCCATACTGTGAGCTGGGCCACAGCAACTCTGTGCAGAGTGCCGTTTTGCCACTTCCGGGTCCTCCAACCAGCAAAACACCCCATGATCCAGATTTTCTTTCACTTGATGGCTCTGTGCTCCCTGGAATGAGTGGAGCTTCTCTTCCTGAGTCACAAAACATGCTTTTTTCATGGAGGCAATGTTGGATTTTGTGGAAGACCCACTCTCTGCAGTAGAAGCGCTTTCCCTGCAGTAAACTTGTCTGGGCCATGATGACAATTTTTCACAGCTAGCTACACACTAACTTTTGCATCATAGTGCACAGACTCGCAATGAGGGTACATTGGGGTCCCGGTGATCTCGATCCCTTCCAAAGGATAGAGACAGATGATCCAAGATAAACATTAAATGGCTGCGATGGTTTTAGTTGCCCAGGTTTTCCTTTCCCAGTAACATTTTTATTTTTATTATTATTTACACATAGTGCTGAGTATCATGGTTAAATGCACTGGTTTGATATTGATGCCTCAGGAATCGAACCATGTAAGCTTCAGGGCAGAATACATTCTGTTACATGATGAGTTGTTTCTTCTCTCTGAGTAAAAAGAGATCAAACAAAAGTTTTTTAGGCTTTGATATTCACAGCATTTAAAGGCATCTTTTATATGGCTTGCATCATAATAAATTAAGCAATCATGGGATGAAGACCAGGCCCAGGGCACTACATGTGGTAATTAATCTGTTGGTGCCAAAAGCCAAACATCAGTTAGCAGCTGTATACTTATTCCATATAGAAGTATGCGAAACAACCAACAATGCTAATCTGAATTCTCATTAATCAAAACTCAATTTAATTTGCTACTAATGTTTTACTTTATTATCTTAATTACTTCAACAAGTTATTTATTCCCACTGCAGTTTGCCTTTACAATCAGCACTGCTCTCAGTAACTATGCCCCCAAATTAACAAATAAACGTGCAATTACCATTCAATCATCATATGTGCGATATTTGCTGCTGTGTAATGTTGCTGTCTTACAATAATCACTCATTCATTCAGTCATTTTATGTGCAATACTTGTTGCTGTGCAATATGTTGTATTTTATGGTGTTTTTCCAATCATCTTCATTCTCAACTGTCATGTACGTAATTGTAAATCTTACATTTTTATTTTCTATATACTGATTGCTTCTCTATCTAGATGTAAAAATTAAAAACCTTTTTAAACTTTTTCCATTTGCTGCTGAGAATGTAAATTTTCCCACATAGGACGAATAAAGGCTTATCTTATCTGATCTCACCAACGAGACATAAACTATTGTGCAGCCAGACACTTGACACAAATGCACATATAAATCCCAAAACAAAGTGTTTGACCACAACATACAACACTCATAAACCATACATTCTCATCATTAATGTAACTCCAAGTCAACCACACTTCTATGAAATCAACCTGTCCAGCTGGAAAGCAACACTGATTGTGAATCAGTTTCACTTGCTGTTGTCCAAATGGAACAGACAACAAATGAGAGGCACTTAGCAAGACCCCCCCCCCCATCATAAGGGAGAGCTTATCCAGGTGGTGACAACACACCTTTTCTCTGTTTTTTATTTTTTAAATAAATAAAAAACACAAAACAGAAGGGGGGGGGGGTGTAATGGCAATTATTCTACCTGACTACCAGCAGTAAAGGTGAGTTTCACAGATCTATATTACCTGTGCCCTATCGCAGCAACAGTTCTCACCAAGCTTCCTCAGGTCTCTTTCCCCCCATTTATGGGCCTAGCCCCACCCACTTAACATGGATCAAACTAGAGTCCATTCTTTCCGAGTGAGCCATCCCAATACAGGTAGGTAAAAGTAGACATTTAAAGTCAGCTGACAGGCCTTTGACACAATACCAAGGTAACATAAATGTGTAAACAATTAACCTCACGCCCCACCAGAATAAGCTGTGGGCCCTACATCTTACCCCAGAGAGTAATGAATGTAAGTATTAAAGGCAAGTACAACATATGTAGTATTACAGTTTTAATTACATTTACCAGATGCTTTTATCCAAAGCGACTTACAAGTTGCCTAAATTGGTTGGGGTCTGAACACAGGGTTGATACAGGACCCTGGAGAAATGAGAGTTAAGGCTCTTGCTCAAGAACCCACATTGGTAACTTCAGTGGACCTGGGATTTGAACCCCAACCTTCTGCTTGATAGTCCAACACCCTAACCACTGAACTACCACCCCCCTTAGGTAAGTATGACAATACAATACTGCTGGTGATGAGTACACATCACAGTGCCTGTGTTAACTGCTAAGATAGCAAGGGGCACCTGCCTTGGGGCAGTTGTAGGCTTGTGGTTAGGGAACCAGCCTGGCAACCTAAAGGTCGCCGGTTCGATTCCCAGTCCCACCAAGTACTATGGCTGAAGTGCCCTTGAGCAAGGCACCTAA
>JAOUQT010065540.1:0-20652 GCA_025769995.1 Xyliphius kryptos
CCCTGCTAATTGAACCTTCACACTCTGCTCTTACTGGTGCAATGTGCAATTAATTAAGATTGGCCACCAGGCTTGTCTTATTTAGCCATGAAACCTCCCACACTAAAATACTTAAAATAATTTCATTTTATAATTAATATGATCAATGGTATACAACTCCTATTCTAATAAATTTGGAATGTTGTGTAAAAAATAAATATAAATGTCAGGAAGCCGGAAACTCTGGCAACCTGGGGGGGATTTAATGAACATGGCAACCAGCGACAACATGTGACTGCTCGTGTTTACAGATGTTATGGGGCAGTCACATGAACTAATTAACGGCAGCAGGTTGCGATTGGGAGCACTGATTAACCTGTTATGTAAGTTGAGTTTTTGTTCAGTTCAGGGCGCGGCTATGACAATTAATGAAAAACCAAAAAGAGAGAGTTATACTATGTTAAGAGTTTAGTTTTTTGTTCCATGCTACGTGTTTGCCAGATTATGTTTCTTGTTCTGTTTTTGTTTTAAGTTTTTTCTGTATCGGTTATTTTGAAAAGGATAATTATTATTAAAAATAACCTTTCTGCATTTACTTTTGCCTCATCCTGTATGTTCCTGTGTGGAGTATCGTTCCAGAATGTCCTGCCGAGTACAGAGAAGTACCGGAGAAGATAATTACAAGCTGGATTGGAGTGTGTTATTGCTGTGGTGTTGCCGGGAAGAGGATGTTGAACCGCTATTGCCATGAAGGGGTACATGGATGGTGATTAGGTGTACCCCATTCAAAACTCCTCCCATTCAGCAGCCAGTGGATCAGAGGAGGGGATCAGCAAAAGGGAAGACCGGACTAGCGGGCAATATCACAGAGAGTCAAAGCTCCGGTGCTACAGTGAACCAGAACGCTTAATGTCCAAACTCCTGTGAGGCATCTTGCCATGGTCCAGACTGTTCCTGAGCTGAAGAGGGTGAGAAAACTTCACCATGCTGTGATGATGCGCACTGATCCAACAGGCGCAAATTAAAATTTGTCAAAAAAACACTGTTACAGCATCCAGTGATGGTGCCCACCCCAGTACCACAGCTGATATGTGCCAAAGTCAAACGTGTCATAGCTCCTGTCATAGCTCCTGGCAATGAGGCTGAGATCAGTTCGCATGGCTGCGTCCCGGACATCGCGGTCAGCACACAGGCAGCCGAGGACAACGCTGGAGTACCCGTCGTTGCTCTGGCATTATTATTGTTATATTAATGTTATATATTATTGTTAGTTATAAAATTATGTATTAGATATATACAGCTTGCATAACATTACCCAAATGAGGATGGGTTCCCCTATGAGTCTGGTTCCTCTTAAAGTTTCTTACTTACTTAGTGACTTTTTCCTTGCCACCGTCGCCACCGGCTTGCTCATCTGGGATAGAACATTTTCTGTAAAGCTGCTTTGGAACAATGCCCATTGTTAAAAGCACTTTATAAATAAAATTGAATTGAATTGGATTAATAATACTAAAAGATATGATCAGATCACTCTTGCCTAATTTACACTTCATTGCATTCCAATTAAATTCCTTACTGATTGTAAACTAATAATACTCATGTAAAAAGCTCTAAATGATCTCGCTCAACAATATATATGTGAATTGTTAACATTTTATTATTCAACTCGTCTACCGTTTTCAAAAGCTGCAGGCAGCTTGCAGATTCCGAAAATAATAAAACACAGTTACAGTGGGTGGCAGAGCTGTCTTTTACAAAGCCCCCAGTTATTAAATACTTTTCCAATTAATGTTTGGGATTCAGACACTGTCTCAAAGTTTAAGTCTAGTCTCAAAACATATTTGTTTAGAAAAGCATTCTGCTTTTAACATTAGTTCCTCTAACATAAAAGTGCATATCTGTATGACAATGGGCATGAGAATATAACAAACTGAGATGTTTGTAAGTCCTTATGTCTCAGGGGGCCCTCGTTCCTGTTGTTTCCTCTGGATTTCATTGCTAACTATTCTACTACTCATGGAATTTGTAATCTAACAATCTGTGATAATATTCTATTGTAAAAAGCACTATATAAGTAAAACTTGAATGCAATAGAATAGTTTGGCTGAGTCGCCAGGTTCAAATTTTCTTTTGACATGTGTTTTTTGCTACAGAATCTTTATTATTTGTTTTAATGTATTAGATGTTCACTCTAGCCTTTCAAATAACTTTAATTCTTTTGATAGCAGTCATGCCCTGTCAAAGGATTGGATGCACTTTCTTATTCAGTGGTTTTCTTTAGTTTTATTATTTTCTATATTGTATAATATTGAAGACACTGTAACTGAGAAATGATCAATATTGTACCATAAACAGAAGAGTGTTAAAGTAACAAAATATTTTTTTTTTTTTACTATTTTCTCGAAATTAAATTCCTAAAGTTTTCAAATATCAGGTTAAATAAAAAGTTAATTTGTGTAATTTCTTGCCTTCTGAAAGTTGTGTAGTTTCATCAGAGTAAAATAAAACATTCTTACTTGATTACTTTTTCTGTTATTTCATAGTAGTGATATTTAATAATTTTGACATCTTTAATATTGATCTCCTTTCAAGTCATGTCATATGTTGTCATTGCATTGCTTTGTTTGCACATATGTGTTCTGTGAGATAGGGATAAACTGACTGATCCTCCTATTTTTTTAGCAGCACTGTCTACCAACTGAGCTATCTAGGCTACCAATACTAAACTAAAAGTAATAAAGGAAAGGCAATATCAGAGAAGTCGTGCCCAAACTTTTGACCGGCATGTTATAATTGCTGCTGAAATTTTGTCACTGTTCTTGCGATTAAATAATATGTGCATAGTAAAAATATAAATTAATAAGGAGTACTGTGCCATTACCTTTCCTTCTGTGTTTTGATTTGAATAGATTTTGTAAAAAAAATCTTAGACTTAATGATCTTTTAAATGCAGAATTTTGTTTTTAATAACTTTTCTTTATATTATATTAAACTTAATTTGATCATCTGAAACATTATATTCTGATTTATTTAGCAAACTTCTTATTGGATTGCTTTCTTGCTGTGGTGGAAAGTTTGAGTGAGCCTGAAAGTGATGCAATCTGGACCTATGCTCCTAGCAGGGTCACCCTTGATGGAAAGGTGAAAGTGGATGTTCTGGACAAAGAGTTATCTCAACCCCACTCATTTAAAACTGTGGGCTACAGCATGGTTGAACTACTCAGGTTTGGAGGACAGATGACAAACAAGCTTCATACGTTTTGTATGAAAATGTGGGAAATTGTAAACTGGCCAAAAAAATGGACACTTTCAGTCTTCATTCCACTCTCTAAACTCCAGTGAAGAAACTACAAAACCATTGTAATGGTCTCAAATGCTAGCAAGATCAGTTTTTGATTGATCTTGAAGTGATGCAGACTAAGTTTGAAGGAGAGATGGCCTAATAATAAGATGTATTTAGGACAAAAAGAGGCAAAATGTGTTTTTCCTTGTCACCGTCACCACCGGCTTGCTCATCTGTGATAAAAATCTTTCTGTAAAGCTGCTTTAGGACAATGTCTATTGTTAAAAAGATTTTCTGGATGATTGAATGCTATTATATACAGTAGGTTGTGGTATATTCAAAGACTTCACAAATGTTCTCATCGAGTAAAATGTTTTTCAATCATTCCCAATTTTCAAACACAGTTAGGGACCTCTGTACATCTTTGCTTCAGACTCTACCGATCTGAACTGCTTTTTATACCCAGGCATGAGCAAATTGCTCCACCAGCTGTTTTTATATTAATACAAGTTATTTTTACAGGCAGTTGTTACCCCTTTACCAACTATTCTGAGATGGGATCAAAATGAGAAAATGTCAAAATAAGATAATGTTTTAATGTGATATTTGTTTTGTTGAAGTAAAGATGGGAAGAGGATCACCAATCCCTCTAATTCTGTGCTGGCAAATAGTGGAGCAATATCAGAGAGGAGTTCCACAGTGTAAAATAGCAAAGAGTTTGTGTTAAGTGACAGCAATGTCATCACGAACAAAAAACATTAACATGGATGAAAGTGCAGGGAAATTTTATTTTAAACACGAAAACACAAAAACGTTGTACAAAAAACACACTACCGTGAGGATGGTGGCAGTTGAGGAAATTGGATAAGGTAGCTGCTGGTTCAGATGTTTAAATGTCCTTTTTAGTCCATGGAAGCCAGCAGCTGTAAAGACACAAAACAGAAAAAATGAATTAATTTAATAAAACACACACGCCAGGACACTGCAGCAACAAACTAACACGCACACACATTTGACACACATTCCATAATGAACGCACGCCTGAAACCCATCTCCAATCCCATTAAATAGGCATGCCAATAAGAATTGGAAATAGGTTTAAAATGCACACACGCACACAGTAAGACACCAGCCCCATGTAACCGTGGGAAAAGATTTTACTCCCCGTCACGACGCTAACGTTAAATAATAGGAGCACCATAACGAAGGTCGCAACTCCCGGGGTGACAAAGTGACTTACCGAACAAGAAACACAAGGGAAAATAGTTGTCAAGGCTAGAACAGAGGGGGAACAAACAACATGACAAACAGGGAAAGACTAGACAACATCATGGAAGAGATCCACTGCTTCAGCGCCACATGTCCGGGCAGAGTTTATCAGCAGGCAACCCACAGGGCACTGTGTAGAACCATGGACCTGCCGTGTATGGGGTCCAGATAGGGGGATCTTCTTGCCGTGTGATGGGAGCCTGAGAAGGAGGATCGGGTGCTGCCCACCCCGTTGTTGCAGAGAAAGGTTCCGGTGATCCCTCCAACTCGTCACTGGAGTCTGGGGCTCTCTACACCTGCCTTCAGTATCTCCCCCATTCCCAGGGGGCTTCTTGTTCCCAGGCGCTCCTGCGCCAAGGAATCGCATGTAGGTGACTCCTCTGTGATCTCCTCAAAGAAAGGAGATAGCTGACTTTCCTCTTCCGATGTGTGGGAGCACGGTGGGGACATGCCGGGGTTTTCCCTGGCTGTAGTTCCTCCTCTGGGTAGACGTACCACGATGCTGGTTGAGGGGTGTAAGGATCATCTGGGGGAGTGACGTTGCAAGCATTAAGCGGTTTGTAGAGTTCAGGGACATAAGAGATCTCTCCCCCCTCCTCAGGACTGAAGTACCTATAGGCTAGGCGTGAGCCATACAGGTCTTCTGGAGGTGGGGTTGGATGGTGGACTGGGCTCCGGGGTCGCTGATGGGTTAAGGGCATTTTCTTCTTCTTATTTTTCTTTTTTGAAGAAGTGCCACCCATCGCGGCCAACAACTCAATTCCAGAACTGCACCAGCTCGGTGACTACAATCGTCTATGCTGCTCCTCGGGATCATAGACAGGGACCTCACCCGGAGTAATGTACTATGGGTAGATATCATTAACAGAGGATGAGGAGTACATACATTAGGGCATGTTTATTCGGTTACTTGACGGCAATGCCTAAACAGTCTGTGGGGTGAATATTGTGAGCATGGTTGCAGGTAAGGAAATAGGATAAGACAATAGTCTTATCCTATTTAGTAAGACACTAGACCCATGCAACCAGGGGGAAAGATTTTACTCCTCGTTACGATGCTACCATAAAATAACGGAGGAGCAGTTTGAACATATCATTATATACAGTGCATCATATTATCAAAAGATTCAGAGAATCTAGAAGAATCTCTGTACGTAAGGGTCCAGGGCTATAAAACCATACTGGGTTCCTTTGATCTTCGGGCTCTTAGACAGCACCGCATCACATACAGCCATGCTTTTGTATTGGAAATCAAAAATGGGCTCAGGAATATTTCCAGAGAATATTATCTGTGAACACATATCACCATGCCATCCATCTTTGCCAGCTAAAACTCTATAGTCCAAAAAGAAGCTGTACCTGAACAAGATCCAGAAGTGCAGATGTCTTCTTTGGGCCAAGGCTAATTAAAAATGGACTGTTGCAAAGTGGATATTTGAAGTTTGTTATGGAAATCAGGGATGCCGTGTCATTCCGACCAAAGAAGAGAAGGATGACTCAAATTTTTGTCAGCGCTCAGTTCCAAAGCATTCATCTCTGATTGTATGGGCATGCATTAGTGCGTGTGGCATGGGCATCTTACACATCTGAAGGGACACCATCAATGCTAAAAGATATATCCAGGTTCTCGAGCAACATATTCTCCCATCAAGACAACATCTCTTTTAGGTAAGACCTTGCATTTTCCAACATAACAATGCCAAACTAGATACTGCATTAATTACAGCACCATGGCTGCCTAGAAGAATGTTCCAGGTACTGAACTGCCCGGCCTACAGACCAAATTAGAACTTTGTTGTTTGGAGAAAGGAGAAATATGATGGTGGTAGTTTCATAGTTAGGCCTGTTTTGCTTGGCAGGATGGCTTGCCAACACTGATGGAACAATAAATTGTGATATATCAAAAGAAAATGTCTGTACATGAACAGAATCTTAAGAGAGGGCGGGTCATGCAGCAAGACAACAAGTACACAAGTCATTTTAGTAAAGAATGGTTAAAGAAGTATAAAGATAAAAGTTTAGTTGCAGTAACTGATACTAAAACCAAAGGTTCATATATTTTTACCATTCACATATATGTAATATTGGATAATTTTCCACAATAAATAAATGATCAAGTACAATATTTGTATCTTATTTGTTTATCTGGGTTCTCTTTAACTACTTTTATGACTTGTAATAAAATCCGATGATGTTTAGGTAATATTTATACAGAAATATAGAAAATACATACTTTAAGGTATTACAGACTTTCAAGAACAACTGTACATGAGCTTCAAATGTAAGACTGAAGTCAATAATATCACCAGGAACTTTTACTGTGACCATCCAAAGTTACTACAAAATGAGAAAGATTACTTCTAACTGCATGTGTTCTAAGAACGAATCAGACTCTGTTTTATCAGAATTAGAAATAAGAAAGTTATTTAACATCTATTTTCTAATCTCCACTACACTACACACTTTACCAAGATGATGTCTCTCATCTGGATTTGCTGAAACATACAGATGTGTGTTATCAGCATAACAAAGGATTTTTTTTTACATCTTTTTGAATAATGTTACCTAGAGGCAACATATACAGAGAAGAAAGCAGTGGGCAGAACCTTGTGGGACACCAAAGTTTAAATAACGCACCTTAGAGATGACTACTTTCAAATTTGCATACTGATAATGCAAAAAATAAGAACTAAACCAGGAGAGGGCTGCTCCCCTAACTCCTACAACATTCTCAAATCTATATATTTTTACTGATAAAAGGAAGGCTTGACATTGGCCTTTAGTTGGAGAGTTAACTGGGGTTAAGGTCACGATTTTTAATTAGAGGTTTGATCACTGCTAATTTGTAGGATTTAGGTACATAACCTGTTCTAAGCTAAGAAATATCTTTAGTAGCGGCTCAATTGTTCCTGTAGAATTTGTTTTAAGAACGATGTGGGTAATGGATCTAGTAAACAGGTTGTGTCACAGTGCTACCGTTATTTAGTGGTAGAGGCGTAACGGGGATTAATACCCTCCCTGAAGTTGCACTGGAGCTGTAACTTACCATGTCGGTGCATCATGTTTTTTATTATTTAACGTCTTTTTTGTTTGTTCACTGATGCTAGTTCCTGTGAACAGTGACTGTATTAGAGAATCGGAACCAGTAGCCACCTGATCCTATTCATTACATGCAACATCCCTCGCTTAAGACCTGCACTGTCTGTGTTTCTCTTTTTTTAATTTTCTATTGTCTCTCTTCTTCACTCTTTCGGATGAGCTACACCAAATATGGCGGAGGAACCAGGAGATGTCAGCGGCCCTGCCAACGCCGGATTCCCTTCAATTGCACATTCACTTTATTATTACGCTAAATGTTATATATAATTGTTAGTTTATGTATATGGTATGTATGTTATGTATAATTGTATGTATATATTATTGTATGTATATATTATTGTTATATTAATGTTATATATTATTGTTAGTTATAGAATTATGTATTAGATGTATATGTTATGTACAGTGGATATCAAAAGTCTTAACACCCTGTTCAAATGCCAGGTTTTTGTGATGTAAAAAAATTACAGCAAGCCAAATATTTTACAACTTATGTGACCTATAACCTGTACAATGCAATTGATCTGGTTGCATAAATGCGCACGCCCTTAAACTAATACTTTGTTGCAGCACCTTTGGCTTTTATTACAGCACACTTTTTGGCTAGAAGCCTATCAACGTGGCACATCTTGATGTGGCAATATTTGCCCACTCTTCTTTGCAAAACTGCTCCAAATCTGAGAGATTGCGAGGGCTTCTCCTGTGCACAGCCCTCTTCAGATCACCCCACAGATGTTCGATGAGATTCAGATCTGGACTCTGGCTGGGCCATTCCAATGCCTTAATCTTATGCAGGTGAAGCCATTCTTTTGTTGATTTAGATGTGTGCTTTGGGTCATTGTCGTGCTGAAATATGAAGTTCCTCCTTATCATCAGCTTTCTAAGAGACGGCCGAAGGTTTTGTCCCAACAATGACTGGCATTTGGAACTGTTCATAATTTCGTCCACCCTGACTAAGGCCCCAGTTCCAGTTGAAGAAAAACAGCCCAAAGCATGAAGCTGCTTCCACCATCCTTCACTGTAGATATGGTGTTCTTTTGGTGATAAGCAGTTTTGTTTTTCTGCCAAATATACCTTTTGGAATTATTTCCAGAAAGTTTAACCTTGGTTTCTTCAGAACATAACACATTATCCCACATGCGTTTGGGATTCGTTTATTTCAGATGCAAAATTAAGCCGGGCTTGGATGTTTTTCTTTGAAATATAATTCTTCTGTCTTGCCACCTATTAGTGTTGCTGTCGGCAACACTGGCAGCCTCCCTGACCAGTTTTCTTCTTGTCTTATCATCAATTTTGGATGAACGTCCTGTCCTTGGTAATGTCAATGTTGTTGAATAATTCGATTTCTCTGATGCACTGGCAGCTCTTTGCGGACCACGGCTTGTGCTGGATGATGTGGCTACAAAAATGTCAGGACAAGCCTACTAGAACAGCTTAACTTTATTTGATCAGAGGTACTTTAATTGGTGACAGGCGTGTCCTCAAAGAAACTTATTTAAAATGAGTTTGAATGTAATTGGTTGAATCTGAAAAAAATAGTTTAGTTGAGGTAAGTTTGGAATAGTGGTTAGTGTGGTTTTGTTTTTAAGGGTATGCATGTGCTTTCGTGCTAGCGCACACACCAGGTGAGTAAATCTCCAGCCCTTTCTTTCCGCGCTCTCTGGTGTGTGTGCCGGCGGCCATGCCCCTTTTCATTTAAATTTTGTAGCCACGCCTCTTTTCCCTTTTGAGTTTCTGTGCGCACATTACTCCTTTGTTTCTTATTTATGTATCTTATTTAAATAAAGAATTGTCATTTTGTTATTTGGTGTCCTGCCCCTTTATTTTATCAGCTTTCTGCTGATAAAATAAACAGATTATCATAATTAATTCTGACTCATTAATGGGACTGAAGTTTTCTAATTTATAATCAGGTTCATTTAAATAATCTACCATATTAGGAGTCAGGAGGGGCATCCGGCGTAAAACATGTGCCAGATCCAAATGCGAGGGACTCGCTGTGGCGACTCCTGGTGACGGGGTAAAGCCGAAAGATGAAGAAGATTAATTACAGAATTATAGTGATTTAATATTTTCAACATTTTATGACTTCTTGAAGTCATCACTGCTCGGTATTAATGATGCACTTGGGCCTGAGTTGGACTTTTTGATAGTAAGCTTATAGATATAAAATAAGAATCTAGAATTATTTTCTTCTATTAAATTGTAGATATACTGTAAGTTGATTTTGTTGCACTAAGAGCTTTTCTATAGTTCAGGTGACTGTTCTTGCAGCATATTTGTAACTTTTCTAGTTTAATTTAATGCCAGTTATGTTCTAATCTTATACTAGGGACCTTGGTTTCCATAGTGTAGCGGTTATCACATTCGCCTACTCACTTCACCTGTGTGTGTGTATTTATAGGTTAAATGCATAGGACCAATTCCGCTGTGTGGAAACATAGTGGCAAAATGCATAACTTTCACCTATTTTTTTTCTCTTATTTTTCCTGTTTAAAGGAGCTACATTATCTCGAGTTCTGTGGAATGTCGACCCTAAGAATTCAGTTGCCTGATTAAGTATTTTAGGGTCTGATGGTGAGCTAATCAAAAGGTAAATGAGTAAGTTTTTATGAAGTAAAGTGCAGACTCTTATGCTAACCGTGGGTCTGAGGCTGTAATGTGGTAAAATGGGTATATTATGATTAATTCATATTTTAAATGTGATTATGTAATCGTCTGAAATAGATTTACACTGTGGGAGTATACAGTAACTATATTTTTTGATAACTCCTACAAAACAGATACAAATGCTGTCTTAAGAGGTTCAAGTGTTTTATTAAAGTGGATAAAAAAATAATCACTAAAAATTACCACATTATCGAGAGAAATTTAGATATGAATTCTGCACATTCAACAAGAAATTCAAACTACTCTCACAGTGGTGTAAAATAAATTCAAGAATTGACGGAATACATTTATATTGTTCTACAAAGTATATTAATGTAAAGAGTCTCAAAAGAAGAGAATTTGTTGTCTTTTGCATGACATTTAAATTTTCATTATAAATTACCACCACATGTCACCCTCTAACAGTTGGATGAGGGTAATATTTGTACTCTAGCTGTATCCAGGAGGGCTAGCTTCTTTTAATGCCAGGCTTAATCCATGTTTCTGTTAGACACAGTATATCTAAATCCTGATCAGTTATAGTTTCATTAATGCTGAGTATTTTAGAAATAAGTGATCAGTAATTTAACATTCCTAGATTCAGATTAAAGGAGATGGCTGTGCTTTCAGTATCTGGCTGTTCTATGTCTTTTAGGCTACCAAAGAACACTTTATTTGAATACTTTTAGTTTTTTGTTTAGCTCAAAGATTAGACACAGTGTAAATTTGTTGAAACCTAGATAACCTAAATGTATTAAATCACGTATTGGAGGAGTCAATGAGTTTATTTAAAAGGATAAATTGCTATAAGTTTGAATGGGTGTGCAGTGAGTACAATATGAGTACAATGTGCATTTGTGATGTTCAGGCATCATGAAATAACGGCAATTAAGCAACAACATTCAAGGTATTGTATCTTTAAAACATCATTTATTACTTTTTTAACAAAAATATTTTACATGTCTGTATTTTAATGGGTAAAAAGTATTGAATGTTACCAGTTGCAGGGGTAACATAATGCTAATGCAGTATAAAAATGTTTTACAATATGCATAGTTTTAATCACACAGAATTTTACTGCTTATCCACCCCTTCAGTTGCATGTCATTCGTGGCACTTTAAAAAGTCTGTGGAATGATTTGCATATGGTGAATAGGGTGATAGATTTAATATCATATTATGGAGAAATTAAAGTGGGGGTATAAGATACTCATGAGGAATCATGGCGACAGATTTCATTTCCCCGCCTCTGCAGCCTTCTTTTCATTTTCAATGTCTGTTAAAGAAAGAGGGAAGTGCATTTAAGAATGACAGTGATGCAATATGTTATAAAATACAGAAAGCAAAGTCACAACAGCATTATCCAACGTTTAAACACTGCAGACCATTTTTATATGTTTACATTTCTGGGCTTCCAGGAAAACACAGCAAAGATTTTCAATCAATAACTGTTATAAATAGAGGAAACTAGAAATTAATTATTGTAGTTCTAAGGAACTCAGAGTATTATCATTAGCTCAAGCTTCCATCTTTCTTTTTATTCATTCACTTTTGGCTTGTTTCAAAGTCTCAGATATAAACATTGGGTTGTGGCGTTTAAAAGGTGCCTTCCTCTGTATGTACCATGGATTCATTTACTGAATTGCTACAAATCACTCACATAATTATTGGCATATCTATTACATTACAGTGAAACAGGTTTCTCAGGTTTTTTTTTTTTTTTACATACAGTACATTCTTTATCCTTATCAAATTATTCAGAGATAAATTTAAATCACAAGTCAATTAATTAAAACCGAATGGTGGAATTGTGGTGGAAGTTTTACACTTGGTGATTTAATTTCATGTGCTAAATAGAGTTGACACAAATATATACACCAATAAACCGGTCATGTTTTGAAGTCATGTAAATAAACCTATAGCTATAATCATACATTATATTAAGAGCCTTCATTTTCTCTGAATAAGATCATTGATCGCTAAGTAAGGAATAATGTACAGTTAAGATAAAGCTGCCTTTGATGATTAAAAATAATATTAGAATAATTTTACCACAAAGAGCTGCCATTCAATTCTGCGTTTTAAAGCCACAGTAAAGTATAATTTATGCCCAAATAATTCCACAGAACTGCACTGTCTGACACATGACACCATGTTGTTAATGTAAATAAAATCCATAAGTATATATTTTTTATTGTTTGTTACAATATTTTTCCCCACTTGGAAAATCTCAATAAGTCTATAATAAGTTCAGTTATAATCACAGAATATAAATTCATGAATCGAAATAAATGTTATGTAATACTAAATAATAGGCCTCTATCTTGAGTACAAGATAGACAGTACAGTACAAACTACAGCATATAATAAAACATGCAATAACAACAGTGTAATGCACTGGACTGAGGTGATATTCATAATTATTATGAGGAATCTTCTGATGGCTATGTACTTGACAGAGTTGGATGGAAGTTCAACGATCACACAATTCAAGGACATGCCTTTCTATATTTTGAATCTTTTGTTTGACAGTAGATAAAGGATACAATAATGAATGACCAAACATCCATTTCCACCATTTCCTCTTTTTCTGCCCAAGTGCAACATAAACCAAATACCTGCTTTTACAAACTGTTTCTGTACCCTTATGTTCATTAAAACGAAAGGTGTAAACAAATATGACTGATATACAGTATACTGGGCTTTCAGTTTGACTTACCTTCCTTTGTTGGAAGTGTGTTTTTTTCTGCAGTGTTGGTCTTTTTTAGACACCTCTTGTCAAAGTTCTGTACCTCCTGTTTGACTGGGTTGTCACTCATTTTGGATGTTCTATTGGACAGAGTTGATTTATTAAAATGTTATTTCAACTGCTACATTAATTCAGACCACTGATATGACTGTAAAGGAAATGACTGTGTCTCTTTGCGATTCAGATACAAGGCCGCTTTGAGAGAACTATTGTAATAAAATACTTTACTCATGTTCTGAATGTTTTGCATGGTGTAAAATCCACATTTTCTCTAAGTAGTTTGCAGTTACTGTAATAATTAATTAATAATATTTAACGATTGACTATAAACAAATCAATAGCATAATATTTGTGGAAAATAAAAATAAATCATTCTGTTTGAGTAATTGACTATACCCAGGTATTTTTTCCCCCGTTACTACACGCCCTTAATTAGTACCTCTTTTCTACTGTTTGGACACGTTGCCATGCCCCACCCTTGAAATGATCTTTCACCTATTACTGGAAGAGTAGCACACAGTTTTGACTACATTACTTTTATTGTCACCAATTAGAATAAATCACTGTCCAGGATTAGATATTCATGTATAAAAATTCACTTACTACACTAAATATTTTTGATGCTGTAATTGCAGAAAGAAAAGGCATGCTGACTATGTTTTCAGAATGTGCCTTGTTTCATCAAAGCTCATGTGACTCGATCCACACAATGCTTTACACTACAAAAAGACCATTGTTTCAAATATACACAGATATGATTCATGCAAGTTTGATGCAAATCCAGCCTTTCTAAGTACACTCTTTAGGAAAATACTACAGGGTTAGTAGTTTCTAATCTGCAGTTGTCTTGCACAAGATGTGGGTGTGGAAAAAAAAAACAACACACACAACGTGAAGCCAAAGTTAAACATAATAAGAAACCCATTTCTCAGCTTGCATTATAATTAAGCGGCCTTGTATTGCATTTGAAGGTTTTGAGGTTATAGTTCGGCTTTAACACCCAACATGTGCATTTACCTACTCTACCTGCTCTCTAGTGACTGGCTATTGACATTACATGTGTCTACTTGGCATTTACCAGAACTAGGGGGAGGAAACTTTGAAAAAGTACGACAAAAACACATATGTATTATAAATCATTTTTTCCGAGTATGACACTAATTGGAACTTAATACTTCAGTAAATTATTTTGACCAGCATCTAGTATATTTATATTAGATATTTTATATATATATATATTTATATACAAATAATTTGACCATATATCATATTACTTAATAAATACCACTTTAGCATGATGTTTAATTTCATAATTTGACATCATTATCACAGTACCTTCACTTTCCGTGCATAGGTTACGCCCTGGTATTGCACAACTGCTAACTTCACCCTCTAGATAATATATTTATATAAAAGTTTTTCTAAAATGATAAAGTTTTCTAAATATGTTGATGTTGACTAAACTAAATGAGTTATATTGATTATGTGAAATAAAATATGGAATATCTAAGAGGATAAAGAGAATAAACTAAGGGATAACTGATTAGGAATGTGTAACTGTCTTATTACAAAATGATTCTTTTTAAACATTTAATTTGTGAAAATCAACACCATATTGATGTAATGCCTTACATGCCTTGCTTGAATATTCAGGTTATAAAAAGCCAGTGTATAAGTTGTTTATTTAGTCTTTTTTTAACCAAAAGGAAATATTTAGAAAAAAATCCCCACATAAATTAGCACATCAAAAATATAATCATGGATAAGTGATTATGCCGTAACGGTAATAACCATAATAATTATTTACAAATATATGTATTTACCTGTAAGTGTCCTCGCGCTGGAACTTTTCCGGAAGCTACGTGTGTATGTTTGCGTGTGAGTGCGTGTAATCTGCGGAAGACTGGCGGTTTTGTACGAAATCACGCCCCGCACGTGGGTAAACCCCTTCATCTGATTGGTCAAACCAACCACCACTATTATAACCGGATAAACAATGCAGGTTGCGGCCCAAATACCTCAGTCTATAGCAATACATATAGTACTGTAAAAATGAAAGGAACACAACACAATGTAACAAGTCAGTCCTCACTCCTGTCAGTCACACTTGTGAAATCAACCTGTCCAGTTATGAAGCAACATTGATTATAAATCAATCCCTAAAAAGAAGTTGTTGGTGGTGATCATACACCATTTCTCTGTTATCATCATTTCTGGATGATATTTTGGTCAATTTTACATTTTGTCAGTGCTCTTGCCAATAGAGGTAGAATGAGGAAGTGTCTACAACTCCTCAGGTAGTGTAGCTTATCAATGTAAGCTGTGTTGCAACTGTCAGCACAGTGTCCAGAGCATAGAGGAGCTACCATGAGATTGTTAGAAACAAATGACCAGTATTTTGGTGGGTCAGATATGGTCTGGTGAAGTTAATATGTTCTCAACGGTCAATCAGGTCTAGGGCGTGTTTTAAAAATATAGCCTACAGTCCAAGACAAAGGTTTAACCACACAGTAGTCTGTGTACTTGGCGGCCACTGATTTTCCTTTGCCGTTTTCCGTCATTCATTAATATAATAAAAATCGGAAAACACGAAACACCCGTTATCCGGTTTTGGTTCGGGTACTTTAGAATGAAAATCGGAAATTAAAATGTGGGTGTGAAAAACTCTCGATTTTTCATTAATATTTGTGTTGTGAACTGGAAGTGATAGTACGTAGTATCCCGCTTACTGTACATTTTATTGTAGGAGTACTTAGTAGAGGATAGTTAATTGGACACTCGCTTAAATTATGGCGTTGTATGAATTTGCTGATTATATAGACTTTTGGAACAAAAATAACCAAGAAGTTTATGGTGGTCAAAAGAACAGCGGTCAAATGCTCGGTAACGCTATCTACACTAAGAGTTTAAATGCGCCTCTTTACGGTCCTCCGCTGCAAAGCCATGGAGAGGGGAAAGCTGCTTGCGCTTTTAGTATAAAAATAGAAAATAGAGAATAAATAAATTTTACACCTTAATAAACTTAACCTACTGATGGACAGTCTAAAAAGAGTGAAAATGTAAACCTAATTTATTATTAAACATTAAATAAAATTATTTGTAAATAAAAAATCAATTACAGTTTTTCCTCCATTGGTTTGGCTCATTTCTTAAAAATGAAATTAGATTCTCAAAATAACATGGACAAATGTTCAAACCTCTTGGCAATTGTTCATAACAGAATAGCATTTTTCACTGAATTAATCAAATTGCAAATGTCTTAGTACATGTCTCAAATATATCGGTACAGTTATTACAATTAGCCTACATTTAGCACATTTTTCAAGTAAATTGATCTTGTTCTAAACTGATTAGTTGATTTTCAGTCAACTGGCTGTTCTCTTCAAAATATGTCATGCATATTTCAAGTTATCACATACAGTTATCACATATTCTGTGATTATAACTGAACTTATTATAGACTTATTGAGATTTTCCAAATCTGTTAAATTGTCAAAATTAGTCAAGAGCATAATACCACGAATACCACATATGAATGTCTAAAAACATTTGATAAATTCATGACATTCTGGTCATACTTGAACTTTACTAATGAAGGAGGAGTTTTATGCATCTCAGATGACCAATCAGATACCTGACAGGTGCTATCTATGCTTGTAAATGATGTCAATCATGTAGAGCTATATACTGTATATAGAGCTTGACCAGGACAAATACAATTTTTGAACATAGTGGCAACTGACCAAAGACATGTAGGGCAACTTCCTGCTCAAGGAAGAGGAGTAATAATTTGAGGAGGAGGAATGATGGTGCGTGGTCGTGGAATAGGGAAAAGAAGCCGAGGCGCATGAAGGCACCTCGCTGTCCTGGATGAAATTCGGGTCACAATTTTAGAAAATGTCATCAACCGCCACCCCACAATGGCAGAGGCAGGTTGCCGAGTACAGCCTAATGTGCCTCATTCTACAGTATCCTCAATCATTCAGACCTTTCTCTGAGAAAACATGTATGTACTCAATACCGTCAATGATGGAATTGTATGCTATGTAGGATGTAGTGTGTGTCCTGCAGTACTGTAACATCTTACCTCAATGGGATGTTACATCTGATACAAAACAATTCAGGATAAAACAAACTATAAATAAACAGATTTTTAGAGTAGGATTAATTAAAATTGTGGCAAAGTTACTGTAATTAGACCAACAATAAAATTATATTAGTAACATATTCTGTATGAAATACACAAGGCATACATATGAATTGTACTGTAATACAGTGTTGCCCTTTGACTATGATTGTTTGAAAAACCTCACATGGGTGGCAGAGGAAAACTTCTGAATGAACTACAAGAACAAGAGATCTGTAACGTGGTGCTGGCAAATAATGCCATCACACCGAGACAGATATATGCTGCAATCGTAAAAGACAATACCATATTCCTCTGCTGTACCTCTGTATGGGCTTATCCCAAGAGTTACATGTACCCCAGATTTGTAGTAATATGTCGAAATTGTGGAGAACATAGAACATTCATATGTAATTGTCAGTTACAGATGTGTTTGACCCTTCTGCATGATTGGTTTGATTATTTTATTTTTCACTCTATTGTAGAAAATAATGGCATTGTAGGGATATGAGACCCCTCACATCCTCTTTTTTGTGGAAGAATCTTTGTTCAACCTTGGCCAGCGGGTCATAGTGTATGTCCCAGGTCAGTGAGGGGGCAATATGTGTGCTGCCATTTCTGAGAATGGTGTGGCCACTCATATTCCCAGTCTTGGCCCAGACAATGCACAAAAGCTAAGCCTTTCTTCTATTGTCTTTACATGTCTCATAGGGCCTCACCTACTACACTATGTAATTGTATTTGACAATATGAATTTCCACCATGGTTCGCTCATCAGGGCTTGGTTACCTACACATCCAAAATGGTCAAGGATTTCCTACTCCTTACTTTCCTTTCCTCAATCCCATTGAAGAGGTTTTCTGTTTGAAGAGTGTATGACCATCAGACTCAAGACCAGAGATCCATGTTTCATGAAATTGACAATGCATGTGAAGAATTTATGCAGAAGAATTTATTTATTGTGGAAAATGATCTAATATTACATACTTGTAATAAAAAAAACCGATGAAAGTCATATTCAGGCAAGTATCTCCATAAGTTGTTGAGGATCTCATGGACGCAGATGATGACCACTGAGCAAGTCTACACGATGTCTAGATTAGAAAAGGAACAAATTTTGCAAACTATGCTACTACAGTGATGTGATAAGAATCCCACACGACAGCATTAAGGGAAGTGTAATGACAGGACGTTTGGAGTGAGTCAGAATACTTGGATGACCGAAAATAACCTGGATGGACAACATTAGAACGTGCACTGGATTATCAGGGGCCATATTACTACCAGCAACGAGAGACGGAGGGCATTGTCGAAAGCTGATGCATCCGTGCAATCATCCATCGCGAGGTGTGAACAGATATAGTGTGAACACATTGTGTGAACAGACTCCTAACACCTATACTACAGGAAGCCACCAGGGGATGATAAAGATAAAGTTTTTATACATTTCACAAATGACAAGAAAATAAATGAATGAATAAACAAGGAGACTGTGAGATGACCAAACATGCTTTAAAACATAAATTAAATTTGCCACCTCTTAATGTGGTGGAGTAGACATCTCTCTGTGAACTGCACAAATTGTCGTGTCATACTAGATAACAACAGAATACTTACCGCCTGTAATATATTAGTTTTTTTGGACTAAAACGCTTTCTTGAATTTGTCATTTTCGGTTGCCAGTGGCATTTTTTATATTTTATATTTGCTGAATACATTCTTCTTAATAAATACAACCAGAAGCAATTCATGTGTGGGCCATATTCCATTTTATTATAGCTAAAGGCGGTCCACATTTGGCCCCAGGGCCATAGTTTGAACATCTGTGCTATACTGAAAATTACATGTGTAATGTTTTATATTTAGCATACAGTACATATTATATCTATTAGAATGCACTACATCTACAATAAATTGAAAAGAAAATTCCAATTCCATTGAAGTTGCAATGTTGTATAAAACATGAATGTAAACAGAATACGATGATTTACAAATCCTTTTCAACCTATATAATGGGAGAGGATGAAAGAAGAAGAAGAATTCATTTGAATACACTACAAAGACAAGATATTTAATCCTTCAACTGGTTAACAAATTCTGAATTCGATATCTGCAACACGTTTCAAAAAGAATTTGGACAGGTTCATGTTTACCACTGTGTTATGTCGCCTTTCCTTTTAACAACACTTAAGTGTTTGGAAACTGAGGACACTAATTGTTGAAACTTTGTAGGTGGAATTATTTACCATTCTTGATTGACGTACAACTTCAGTTGCTCATTATTCTGTTGGTGTATTTTATCCATTGTAATGCACCACACATTTTCAACAGGAAGCAGGTCTGGACTGCAGGTAGGTCAGTTTAGTACCTGCACTTTTTTTTCTGTGTAGAATGTGTCCTGGCATTGTCCTGCTGAAATAAACAGGGACGTCCCTAAAAAATGATGCTTGGATATGGATAGGCAGCATATGTTGCTCCAAAACCTGCATGTACATTTCAGCATTAATGGTGCCTTCACAGATAATTTGCCCATGACATGGGCACTAACACACGCCCATACCATCAGAGATGGTGGCTTTTTAACTTATATAGATATATGTGACTTTTAACAAGTCACATATATATATACACAAGTCATACAGATCTATACACAAATCACATATATCTATACACAATTCAAATACTTGTATATTTATACAAGGTATAAATATATACAAAGCTAATTCCAAAAAAGTTGTGACAAAATACAAGTTGTAAATAAAAACAGAATGCAATAATGTGGAAGTTTCAAAATTCGATATTTTATTCAGAATAGAACATAGATGACATATCAGTCTTTAAAGTGAGAAAATGTATAATTTAGAGAGAAAGATTAGGGGATTTTAAATTTAGCGACAACAATACATCTTAAAAAATTGGGACAAAGCTGTGAGACATCCCCTTTTCTCTTTAAACATCTATAAACATCTGGGGACAGAGGAGACAAGTTGCTCAAGTGGAGGGATAGGAATGTTAAACCATTCTTGTCTAATGTAGAATTTTAGTTGGTCAACTGTCTTAGGATTTTTTTGGCATATCTTACGTTTTATAATGCGCCATATGTTTTCTATGGGTTTAGTGCCCGGACCCTTCCTCTATGCAGCTATGATGCTGTATTTGATGCAGTATGTGGTTTAGCATTCATGCTGGAAAATACAAGGTCTTCCCTCGAAGAGACATCGTCTGGATGGGAACATATGTTGGTCTAGAACCTGGATATACTTTCAGCATTGATGGTGTCCTTTCAGATGTGTAAGATGCCCATGACACACACACTAATGCAACCCCATAACATCAGAGATGCAGGTTTCTGAACTGTCCGAATGACACAGCGTCCCTTATTTCCATAAAGAAGTAAAAATTTTGATTCGTCTGACCACATAACAGTTTTCCACTTTGCCTCAGTACATTTTAAATGAGCCTTGGCCCAGAGAAGACGTCTGCGCTTCTGGATCTTGT
>JAOUQT010065541.1:0-10409 GCA_025769995.1 Xyliphius kryptos
CTAAGTGCCTCTCATTTCTACCTGTTGTCTGTTCCATTTACACAACAGCAAGTAAAATGGATTCACAATCAGTGTTGAACACTAACTGGACACCTTGATTTCACACGAGTGAGTTACATTGTGTTTGAGTGTTCACGCTAGTTTTTTGAGCAGTGTATACGCGACAGTAGCTTATCATTTTTAGGAACATTTAAATACGCGTGTCCTTCATCATGTATAATTACACTGCATGTTACTACGCTAAATATTTAATTTTATTAATCATGGTTCAGTAGATCTTCAGTACTAATCTAGTCTCACTTTGTATGACGCCGTCGTTTTGATGATCTACTAACGCTTGCACATATTCTATGCGCTCTCCAGGCTCAACATGCTTCTGCTCTTGTTTCACCATTTTTTTTTTTCATCTTTAAGTGCACCACATACACACACACACACACACCATTCATCCCTGCAATTACATCTGATGTCAGTTTTTCTAACTGACATCAGACTTTTTTTTCAGATTCAGAACATCTCTCCAAATGCAAACTTTAAAGTTGGTTTTGAGGTCAGTCAAGTTTTCCCAACACCAAACTTACCCAGCCTGTTTTTATTTTTGGATGTCATGAGAATATAATAAGAATAGCGAAGGGCCTTCCCCAAACTGTTCTTCTACAACATGGATTGGCTAGACACAGTCTTCCTCCGTACCATACGCTCAAGCTGCTCCCACAACTACTCAATAGGGTTCAGATCCAGAGATTCTCCTGGCCAATCCATTACAGTCAGAATCCAGCTGACTCCTTATTTACACAATGACTCCTCTATACACTATATAGAGATGTGTTTGGGGTCATTATCCTGTTGTAGGATGAAATTGGAAATCAAGTGTGAGATGGTGTTGCAAAATCTTGTGGTAGCCTTCTTTCTTCAAGATCCCTTCCACACTGTATAAATCTTATATTTTACCACCTCCAAAACATCCGCAAACCATCATGCTGCCTCCACCATGCTTGACAGGTGGCATTAAGCAACGGTCATACATCTTTTCATTGGTCCTGCACCTCACAAATTTTCTTTTGTTTGATCCAAAGACAACAAATTTGAAAACATCTGTCACCACCACCTTCTTCCAGTGTCCAATGTGTTCTCTCTTTGGCCGATCCCAGTCTTTATTTTTTCTTGGCCAGTGTGAGGTAAGGCTTTTTCTTGGCAATTCCGCCATGACGTCCAGCATCCTGAAGTCACTTTTTGACGGATAATTCATCTTTCTCTTGTACTGCACACTTTAGGATATTTGTCTTCGTGCACAGTTGTGCATCAGGGCCTTCCACTCCTTTTTCTGTCCTTCTTAGAGCCAGTGTTTGTCACTTTTCGAACAGAGTAACCGCATGGTAGGACATTTTCAATTTCTTGGCAATATCTCTCATTGAGTCTCCTTCCTTCCTTAACACAACACTGGACTGAAGGCTTTCTAAAGAAAGTTGTTTCTTTCTGGCCATTTTGAGTCTGTAAGCCAACCAACAACTGCTGATGCTTCAGATACTAAACAAACCCATAATTCTGTGCTCCCTTTTATGCTCACTTATTAGTATAACGCTTTTGCATCACAATTTAGCAAGAGTGTCCTAACAAATAGCCCAATAACATCCTTAACTTGGATTGGCGGCCAGACCGGGAGATTTAGGCAGAGGACTGAGAACTGCTGATAATAGGACAACATGCAAAATAAGATTATTGCAAATTGTTTTTGCACATAGTCCAGTTTATTATTGTGGTGGTCAGGCTACTTTTCTATCTGTTACCCCTCCTCGCCCCAAAGAGAGAACTATATAGTCTGATGGCATGAGCTGCATGGCAAAAAGCTTGATTTTATACACCAAAGCCAATGAAACTGAATGACACGTGTTTTCAATCATTACGTTTTGTCTTAATCTATTCCATACGTCAGTTATTAAAGTAAAACATGATGATTTCATTTTGATATTCAATACATTTAATGCTCGTTTAATATCCCCACCCAGTTGTTCTTTAGCAATGTTGTCATACACGTCATGGGAAGTTAAAGAGGCTCGATTTTTATTCACCATCTGAATATTTATGACTTTTAATCTTGTGAGTTTGATTAGCTGATTATAATGAGAAATTTATAGTGGCTGGAAAACAGCCACCTACTGAGTTTCTTCCTTTTAAATGTAACAAATGAAGGGAAATTCGTCCATCATAAGAAAACATAATGAGGGTGAACAGAAAATAATTGAAATTCACATAATTTTCATAATAAGCGCCAAGGTCTCGGAGTATCAGTGGCAGTCTATAAACTCGCCCGTGAGGCAAACGGTACAAAAGGCTTTTATTCATAATTATTTATAACCTGGCTCCAACCGGCGTGATTAAATATTGTTTATTGGCTTCTCATATCACACTGAGGGTACATTTAGATTTAAATGTCCTTTATGCCTGAGACTCTGAGAGTTAAATCTACAGGGAACAAGCAGAGCACATCGTTTACCAAGGTACATGGCACTTACAGGGTGTTTGTAATAAAAGCAGTGTCGATGCAGTGATATTAAGAGGTTTCTACGGTATGAGATAACCAGGCCGGATACATGGGGACTAATGGTGAGCAGGGAAATGCACAGGTGCCTCGTTGAAAGGCGGCAGACAGGTTGTGAGCGGGTGACCCTGCTAACAAGCTAATGTTTTGTCAAGGCTGTCAGTGTCATGTTGGCGTTACAGAGCTAAATAAATAAATAAGATCATCGCGGCGCTGTCATACGTCAGCCAACATTGTTATTTGTGGTTATGTGAGAAAATGCGTTCTCCCTCTTGATTGGAAGGTGCTAGAACTTTTTTAAAGTTCTGTGACTGTTGATTCGCAGAAGATCTGCGACGGGTGATTATCTTCGTCATAAAAAAATCATTACTTCCTCGTTGCTGTTAGAATCTTTATGTTGCCAAGTATTAGAAGTAAGAAAAATACCTGAACAATCACAGTCACATTTCATTTAAATTTTTTATTTCGTGTGTTTCATCTCTATAGTGACTGCCACATGCGGAAAGTGGAGGGGATGACTCGAGGTGCTTAGCATATAGCGATTGGCGTATGGTTAGAGTGGAGGAAATGACACGAGGCGCTTAACGTAGAGCGATTGGCGCACGGGTGTATGACGTAGGGAGGATGACGTGAGGCACTTAACGTATAGCAATTGGCGTACGGGTAGAGTGGAGGAAATGATACGAGGCTCTCAATGTAGAGCGACTTGCGTATGGGTAGAGTGGAGGAAATGATGCGAGGCACTAAATGTATAGCGATTGGTGCAGTGGAGAGAATGACACGAGGTGCTTAACATATAGTGATTGGTGAACGGGTAGAGTGGAGATGTAGTGAGGCGCTTAATGTATAGCGTGATTGGTGCATGGTTTAAAGTGGAGTGGATTACGCAAGGCACTAAACGTATAGCGATTGGCGTATGGGTAGAGTGGAGGAAATGATGCAAGGCACGTAACGTATAGCGATTGTTGCACTGGTATAGTGTAGATGATGCAAAGCACTTAATGTAGAGTGATTGGCGCACGGGTAGCTTGGAAGTGATGTAGTGAAGTGCTTAATGTATAGCGATTGGCGTATGGGTAGAGTGGAGGAAATGATGCGAGGCACGTAACGTATAGCGATTGTTGCACTGGTATAGTGTAGGAGATGATGCGAAGCGCTTAATGTAGAGCGATTGGTGCACGGGTAGCTTAGAAGGGATGTAGTGAGGTGCTTAATGTATAGCGATTGGCGCATGGTTTAAGTGGAGGGTTTCTCCCAAGTTGACTTCCGTACTTGATCTATAGATGACCTCAAGTCAGGTAAATTTGAGATATTTCATTTCTAACCATGTGTGTAAATGTCCTATGCTGTCCCGGTTGTCCGTCCCATTTTCGGCGTCCGCCCCCTCTGTGACCTTCAGTGAGGTTAAGTGGCAAAGAAAACAAAGGGTTAAGTCCACGGCCAACGACGTGCTATAATGTTATCTCTTTCTGTCCATTAAAATCGTATCATAATATCCCTGTGATGTTAAGACAATGTTTTTCTGCACGTCTCGCCCCTGGACTCAGATTGCGGGAGCCAATTGCAGTGGAAAGTGCTTAGTAGTCATCATTTCCTGCCTTTAGCTAATACATTTTAATTCATTCCAGTCAGCTGCGGAGATAATACAGGTTTCTCTCGACGATATCTGCAGCGAGTTAATAACAATCACACGCTTTTGCTCGCAGTCAGAACCGTCGGGCCGATAAGCAGCCAAATCTCCAAGCTGCGAAGAACGATGAGGGAACAAGGAGAAAAAGAAAAGGATTTTATTGCTTGTGCCAGCAGGTTGAATAATTATTATCTGTGCTGTGTATCTCTGTATCTCATAAGAGAATCCGAGTGGAGATGGAGAAAATCCCTCCAAGGCCCTGTGTGTGGGTGAGTGTGTGTGAGTGTGTGGGTGGGTGGGTGTGTTGTGTGGTTGAAGGAGGAGTTGAATATGATCTCATTAATAAGTGAAAGAGGCTCAGAGTCCAAAAAATAAGCTGCACACAGTAAAAAAATAAAAATTTCAGCAATATCATACTGATAAATGACCAGGAGGGTTTTTATGCTGTGTGTGCTATTACACACACACACACACACACACAACTCTCCCACACATTATATACGAAAGCAACCCTACCACTAACACTTGGGCATCATGCTAAAAGTGTTTAATTATTCAACACGTTCTCATTTTTTTTTATTTCAGTGCTGCCTTTTCTATGATTTGTGTACCATTAGGGACGAAAAGAGCGAGAGGCCAGAAAATCCCTCCTTTTGTGCTCCCTGACAGCAGGAAGAATAATGGAGCAATCTACTGCAGTTAATTGTATTATGATTCTGCAGCTCAGTGAAGCTTCCTGCTCTGTTCCCTTTCAATCAGGCACATGAGCGGGCACCTGCTGGATCCTGCATGTCTCTGCACGTCATCCATTCCAATGACTGATACGCTTCAGATTCGAAATGGACTTTCCGTGGCCTCTCGACCTCTAAATAACTACGGCCTTTGTTCACCCTCTAATCGCCCGCCCCTTGCCGTCTCCCTCTCTTTTCTCTCTCAAAGACTCCGTATAATTTTAAAACTGCACCGCTGTCAGAAGTATCTGGTTATAATGTTGCCACAAGGCATTAATAAAACTACTGATAACGGGTGATTTAAAGACATTTAATTTGTAACCACGCGGGTGAATATCCTGTGCCAGGTGTGCCCAAAACAGTGACCGGTTGATCAAACCGTGCACGTTGGTAGATCACCATGGAACACCCCAAAGGTTGGAGGAATGAAAGCCGTGGGGGGAAGGCAAATGTCTTTAACGCTGTTCAGCGCGGTCAAGCGACCCTTGCTTTAAAATGTGAACGTGTGACTATGGAACTCCACAGAATTAAGGCAAAAATTTTTTTATTTTTTTTAATTTTTTTTTTTTATTCCTTGTCCGTCCTGCTTTTTTTCCCCTACAAGTTGGCGGCGCGACCAGTCGCAGCGGCCCCTCTCTCTTCGCCTATGGAGAGAGAGAAACAATATTTCGATTCTCTTGTCAGTCCCAGATATACAGTGGAATTGACAGAGCATCTTGTATGTCTACATACTGTAGCAAAACCAAATAAGTGTGAAATTCTGGTGTTTTGCGCACAGTATGTTTAAATTGTGCTGTAATATGTTAAACATGCGAGAAGGGATGGATAGACATCTGCAGTGTCTCTCGCCACCTCTTTCTCTCATCTCTCTCACAGACTCAGTCTAATTCTGAAACTGTGCTGCAATCAGTCATATAGGGTTACAATTTTGCTAAAACGCCTAATGACAACTTTTTTTCATTCATTTATTATCTTCCACTTAATGCTATACTAAGAAATAGGGTCGCTCCCATGCCCATCCAGGAGAGAAAGCATTGGACCCTAGGCAGGACAGCACCCAGAACAAGGCACCAATCTGTCGCTGAACACACAATCACTCACCCACACACACATATACACTATATAGGGGCAATTTAGAGCATCCATTTTGCTTGAATCCATGACTTTAGACTTTGAAAGGAAACCAGTGAACCCGAAGACAACCCATGCAGACACGGAGAACATGGAAACACCACCCAGATTGGGATTCGAACCAGGATCTCCTGCGCTGGGAGGTGTACATGCTCGATCAGAATGAATATTTACAGGAGTGTCATTAAGACCTGAGCTGCTGTGATTGTGCTGAGTTCCAGACTAAAAGAATTCCAATAGTAAGTCAGAGCTGCTGTTTTTGTTTTATCAGTCGTCTTAAACAATGACTCTTCAGTGGAATTTAGATTTATATAAAGCGGCGTAATTATTTATCAGAATTCCATTCAGGTTTTTATTGTGTAGAGGAACAGCTTTAATATACAGCTATCAATGCACAAGGCGAGGAGACCTTGATGTATGTGAGACCGCATTATCTGCAGTATGTCACCTTATAAGTAATATTCTGTAACATGCTGGATTTAGTACTGCAGCTGGAGGTGGTTGGGCACCAATCGCGCTATACATTAAGCGCCTCACAACATCCCCTCCACTCTACATGGTCGCCAATCGCTAAACGTTTAGTGCCTCGCGTAATCCCCTGATGGCTCACCCAAGGACCTCTTTATAATGAGCTGATGGCACTACCCATGGTGCCACTGAGCTGTCTCTCCTGCTTATACTTTGTGTTAGTCCCTGACGAATAAAAATCTATATATACTGCCCTTTGTACCGAGGCATAGCCATGCTAGGACATACAAAAGGGCCTTCCCCAAATAGTTTCCATAGAAAAATAAATAAGGTATGGGAGAGCATGCATTATTGTGAATAAATCACAGGAAAGAAGAGTTGTGAGCTTCGACGTGCAGTTAAACCCTTTTTCCACGATTTAGTCGCCGTAATACACAACATCGAGTGCCTCATTGCTTTTATAAAACAAAAAACGGTTTAATAATTGATTTTAGAAAGATTGTTAATAAATTGGTCTTCTACAACGTAATCTCATTCGGTCTTGAAAGTGAACGCTGATCACTGAGAAACAGGTTTCTGGTTTCTCCAACAGTAAAAACATATGCCATCAAGTGGCCAAAGTGCGGAGCACAATTACAGGAATCGGCTCGCTTGAATCAAACAGCTGAATGTGATGATTAATCAGAGTGTCCTATTAGTTTTGACAATGGTCTATAAAAGAGCCCGCAACAGGAAGGGTATTTAGAGTTTTGTGTTAAATTCATCACATATTGTGCTGATTACATCATAGTGTGAGTCGATCACAAAGCAGATCTCAGGCAGCGCGGGTTCAGCACGAAAGCAATGAGGGAGATTACATTTGGTAATTTCACATCCTGTTCAAAACCACCAAAAGCTCTCATTGTTCCCTGTGTGTGTATGTATGTATGTGTGTGTGTGTGAGCGAGAGTGTGCGTGTGTGTGTGTGTGTGTGTGTGTGTGTGTGTGAGCGAGAGTGTGCGTGCGTGTGTGTGTGTGCATTCTTGCGCCTTAAGCCTGAACGTGGCTTTAGGGACTATCGCAACATCGGTTTTGAGCAGATGTGATAAATAAAGAAATAAATAAATGCAACACAACAGTACAATACAGGGATAAAAGATGGTATATAAGGTAGAGTCAGCACACACTGTTCACTCAGAGAACAAAGTGTCCTCTTTCCTTTCTACACACACCTGACACAGTGAAGGAAGAAAATTGACTATAGTTTGTAATGAAAGATATTGTTCCAGCTATATGGAAGAGATAACAACCAATGAGGGGTTCTGATATCAGAAAATAACAAACGCAGGGAATAAAAATAACACCATGACACAACACAGCATCCCGAGCCTAGTGTTATTATTCTATTTTGGCAAAATTCTCTTCAACCATTAACAAGTGTTTTAAATATGTATCATTTGTTTATGAAGAATAAATGTATAATATTAAGAATATTATGTTTATCGTAATTACACTGATGCCTTTGTGTCAGAATCCATACAGTGAACCACAGTGAGGATGGAGTCAGAGTAGCGCTGCGTTGTTGTCTTCGTCGTTACATACACAGGAAATTTGGGTCATTGGCTTGGTGGGTGGGTAGGAAAGGGTGGGTAAATCGATTGATGAATGGTAGGTAAGTCGGTAACTGGGTGGGTGGTTGGGATTGTAGATGGGTAGGTGGATTGGTTGATGGGTAGGTAGGGTAAATAGCTGGATTTATAGGTAGGTGGTTAGGTCTGTGAGTAGGTTTGTGTGTAGGTGGAGGGGTAGGTAAAAAGGTGGGTGGGTGGTTTAGCTTGTATAAATAAACAAATGGATTGATGAATAGGGTAGGTAGGTAAGTGGGTAACTGGGTGCGTGGTAAGGTCTGTAGGTAGGTAGGAAATGGGTGGGTAAATAGGAAGTTGGGTGGATGGGTTGATGGGTAGTTGGGTGTTTGGGTTTTTAAGTAGGTAGGTAAATGGGTAGGTGGGTGGCTAGGTAGGTAGGAAGGTTGGTGGGTAGGCGTTCGGTTTTTGAGTAGGTTGATAAATATGTAGGTGGGTGGGTAGGGGGATAAATGGGTGGGTAGGTAGGTAAGTGGTAACTGGGTGGGTGGTAAGGTCTGTAGGTAGGTAGGATATGTGTGGGTAGGTAGGAAGGTTGGTGGATGGGTAAATAGGAAGTTGGGTGTTTAGTTTTTTAAGTAGGTAGGTGGGTGGGTAGGTGAGTAAATGGATGGATAAATAGGAAGGTAGGTTTCGGTATCTTAAAAAAATTAAAAGAAAAGTTGTTTTGTCTTTTTTGTCGGCTACGTTCATGTTCCTTTAAGAGGCTCCATGCTCTCTGTAGAGTAGTCATGTGACTACGTGGCAATAAAAAGGAAACTGTACCATCAATATGGCCATGAAGTATTTGTTTGTCGTATACATTCTTTATTTTTGGGGTATCATCCATTTATCATTATTGAGGTGAACTGCTCAATATATCGCAATAGTGATGTAAGGCCATATTGTCCCAGCCCTAGTTAATAGGTAGTTGGTTGGCTTGAAATGGTTAAAATCCTGAACTATTTAAACTACTGACACTAAACCCACAGTAGCACTGAGTATTAAACAGTTTCTGATGAATCAATAGTGAAATTATTAATTCTTTCTAAGTTCCATGTTATTTCTAAAGTGGATTTCATTAGAAAACCTAAACATTAAAAAAAAAACTACTTATTAAATACTATGTTACTTTACGTTTGTTCAGTTTTAGTATCTTAAGAAGCTTACTGGTTGCTTTTGCCCAGAAGTGGACATGTACACAGACACCGAGCAATCATCTACAGCCAGCAGGACATTATATACCACATGAACCATATCAGAAACGCCATTAATGTCTGATCGTGTAGACTCTGTGTGCGTGCGTGTGATGATGCATAACACTAAGCTGGATCTTATCATGTCACTACAATACAACGAGTACAGCTCGAGATAATAACCGATCGATCCATTCGGTGTACTGTGACTGCCATATTGGAAAAAATTCAGACACACGAATATTTACTGCACTCTCATTACCCTCACTCTATAATACAAAGGTACTTATCCAATTGGGACGCAGCCTGTGTGATTCCTTAATCTGGGAGTGACTGTTAGCTTATTAAACAACATAAACAAACTTTACGCCACACTTCTTGACTGATTGACTGCAAATGGGGAAAGGAGAACACTGTGCATTTCATTTTTGGCTGAACTATCGCATTAAACTCCTGCTGTGTTATGATTTGTAATTATCTACACATTAGCTTGCCTGCCAATCTCTGCATGAAAATGAAGCCATGGCCTGTTTATTTGGCGCACCGTCCCTTCTGTTTCTCATGTTTATGTAGCATTAGGTACTATTTTTATTATTATTCTTTCCCAGACTGTATTCAGCACACCTGTTTTATTTCATGTTGCATGCCGCTGTTTGGCTCTTGTTGATTTTAATCAGTTGATAACTCACACACACTCTCCCTGGCTGTTTTTGGGTGACTCTCGTTCTTTCTACACTCTATTACACACCGTAGTCTGGTATTATATACTTTTTTTTTTATTCCTTTCAATTTGTTTTCTTTGTTTGTTCTTTGTTTCTTTATTTTATGTTGTCAGAACCTCCAAAGAACCGGTATTTGAGTGGCGGCTCATTCTCAGCACTGCATTGACACCACTGTAATGTCTTACTGTGTATTGCACTGGTACACGTACATCACCAGTGGATCACAGCTAGATAAGCACTTTATCATCCTTGCTGGACTGAGAAGAGCTCACTGATTGAAACTCCAGTTATCACCACCCTGTGTAGCAAACGCCGCATGATTAAGACCGTCCTCCAGTATAATGTAACCGGTCCTTTTTCTGCCTCGCCAACGAAAAACTCCGAAAGT
>JAOUQT010065569.1:0-10408 GCA_025769995.1 Xyliphius kryptos
TATCTCTATAGTGATTGGCGAGCAGGTGAAGTGGATGACATGGGGCGCTTGGTGTGTTATCTCTATAGTGATTGGCGAGCAGGTGGAGTGGATGACGTGGGGCGCTTGGTGTGTTATCTCTATAGTGATTGGCGAGCAGGTGAAGTGGATGACGCGGGGCGCTTGGTGTGTTATCTCTATAGTGACTGGCGAGCAGGTGAAGTGGATGACATGGGGCGCTTGGCGTGTGTTATCTCTATAGTGATTGGCGAGCAGGTGAAGTGGATGACATGGGGCGCTTGGCGTGTGTTATCTCTATAGTGATTGGCGAGCAGGTGAAGTGGATGACACGGGGCGCTTGGCATATAGCGATTGGTGCGCGTATAGAGTGAAAGGCGATGAAGCGGGGTGCTAGAAAAGAGTGAAAGAGATGACGTGGGGTGCTTGGCATATAGCTACTGGTGTATGGGTAGAGTGGAGGGGATAACGCGAGGAGCTTGCCGTGTGCTATTTCTATAGTGATTGGCGAGCAGGTGGAGTAGAGCGGCTCTAATGAAGACAGAAAAGTTATCTTGCCAAATGAGCAAATCAGTGAGTGACTTCAATGAAATATGCCTGTAAAAAATGCTCGCCACCCGGGTGTAGAACTAGTAAGTCATCAAATATTTTAATGTTAGATTTACTTGACTGACAACACTCTATTGATCCACCTACTGTGCAATATTTAAATCTCAGTACAGATAATCCATTACTCACTCACTATGCAAAAATTTATATTTCTGATATTATTGCTTCCCAAAGTGCAATTATGTATACCTGTACACTTCTATATTATTAGCACTGTGACATTCTCATTCCCTGTAAATAGCAACGTTACTTTTATACCTTTAACCTCTCTAAGTGATGTAAATTTTGCTCCAAAACTGTTTTAATTTTATTTTGATGTATCTCTTTGCACTCACCTTTATATAGTAACAATAAAGACATTCTATTGCATTGTATTCTAATTTAGAGGATTCAGTACTGCACACAAAAATGTAAAAAAAAAAGTGGAAAACATGTCGAGTTCTACGAATTATTTTTACCTGTTCATTTCTGCTGTTACAAATTCTGCCAAAAGTCAAAAAGCCAAATGTGGTCATAACTAATGACGTCACAAAACGACGAAGTGATTGAAATTAACCGGGGGTTGTAAGTCACGTGCCAAGAAGCGTCAACCGCGTTTGGGTTTCAGAAAATAAAACTTTAGGTACAAACAACAGTTTTAAGCGGAACTCCCGGGACGTTTTTAAACTCTTTACAGGCTGCTGAAAGCTAAAGAAAGAAAACGCTTAAGAGTTTTGTGATTCACAACAAAAAAACAACAACAAACAATGTTTCATGGACGTTATATACGTTGAAGGTATTTAAAATGTTTGGTTTAAATGACACAATAAAGCGTCGTCTAACATTTAATTCCTGAGTAACGTTACCTGTTTTGTTATTTTAGCATTTATTTAAGAAAAAAAGTAAATCTGTGGTCGGGGTCATGTTTACAGTTAGCTAGGTAGGCTGACGTTATCGAGCTAAATTAAACCTAGTTTATTTTTAAATAAAGACTATTTGCAAGACTATAAATTAAGACTAACAGCACTTTCACCCAGTTTGTAAGTTTTTAACAAAGGCATTATGATTTAAAACGTTTAAATCCACTACTACTGAATCACAAGCTCACTGTGAAGTCCAGCTGGTTGCAGTTCACGGTGACGTCACCTGCTTCAATGACTGCTGCTCTTAGACGCCGCTTTTTATAAGAGGGGCGTGTTCGGCCGGAAATGACGTCACCGTAACTTGTTCCTGGGAAAGGTAAAGCTTTGTCGAAAATGGGGTACTACACACTACTCATTCTATCATTATCTTTAACTTTATTTGCTACTAGGGTCGTGGTGGGGGGATCATTTCGGGCACTGGGCAGATCCCACACTCACTCACAAACACACACTATATGGGGCAATTTAGAGCATTCAATTGACCTTGAATTTGGACTGTGGGGAAAAAAACTTAAAAACCTGAAGGAAACCAATGCGAACATGGAAACTTCACTCAGATCAGGATTGGAACTGGGAATCCCCAGCGCTGAGAGGCGAATGTGCTAACCACAAAGACACCCTGCACACTATTCATTCATTCATTCATTTTCTTCCGCTTAATCCTTCATAGTAAAAAAAGTAAAAACATTTAAAAATAAATAATTAATTACTAGTGAAAAACATTGTGAAATGCACGAGGACTGAGACACAATACCGAATTGCATGCTGGGTAGCACTACAGTTCCAACTCCATGTGGCACCCATGAACTGAAACAAAATAGCAGACCCATATGTATGCCACAATATGAAATAAGACAAATTTGGGGAAAAAAAACAATGGAGTTATAATTAACCATAATCAATGTGTTTTTTTTTTTGATGGGTTGAAATCTTTGAATCTTAGACTTCAGTTGTGGGCCATTTGGAATCTGACTGCGGGCCGCAATTGGCTCGCGGGCCGAACTTTGGACATGCCTGTTCAACATCATGGACAGATAAATATTGCAGATTGGACATTTTAAATCCACTATTTTTTATGTGCAAAACTGCAAGCCGATTGAGATTTAAGCGATTTGCTGGACCTTGCATTAAACTGTAATATCTTTTCTGTTAAAAAAAAAAACAAAAAACATTTACAGTTTTGACTCTCTGGAAAGATGCATTATCATTCTGTGTGCATCACTCTGTATTTTTCTTTTAAGTGTGACTATTTTTCAAACAACGGACCATATGATCACAGAAGTCTGAATGCAAATAAGTGATATTTATTTTTCTCAATAAACGTGCAATAAAAAAACATAGTACAACTAATGTCATATTTGTGACCTTTTAGGCAACCATACAAAAACCATGTTCAAAAAGACTGTTTTGTTTGAGGTTCTGTCCTGTCATTTAACATACCATAGTTCCCGCTCTGTTCCTACTCATTTGTACGACCCTGGTTTGTCATAAGTTGTGGGTTCTTTTGTCAGCACTGCCAAAAAACGTTAGTGTGCTTTTAATCCTGCAGACTCTCAGTGACCTCACACATTCCATTTAAACATTTCAAATAAGTATATATTCAAAACATAATAAATGTCAACGTAGCTGACATTAGCCTATAAAACGTGCACTACACACTGCCTCTGTGGTTTCAGATTGGTGATGGTTGGTATGTAGACATATAAGATGCCTTGACAGTTCCACTGTATATTTAGGACATACAATAGAATGGAAATATCGTCTCTCTCTCTCCATAGGTAAAGGAGACACACATTTGACAGATGATGCACATTATAGCAAAAAATAAAACATTATTCCATGTCATATTATTCCAAACCCAGTCCTCAATTTAAAAAAAAAAAGTTACCCTGTCTTTGTTTAGCCCTCCACCTGCACTTATTTTCCTGCAAATTGTCATTGACTTGAAATGGAACACTAAGTTTGGCTTATATAAGCTTTACTTACATCCTCATCCTATATAAGTTATTAGTGATGTTACAGCAAAGATGAAGGCATGATCATAGAGGTTCAACTCGCACCATTAAGCACCCAATTCAGACTCTCAGAAATGAATTCCTTTCTTATTTCTACGCTCTAATAATAACCGTTGTATTCTGCATAAGACTAAATTATTAACTCATCTATATACAAAATGTGTGGGTATGGGAGGGAGTGCTGTTTTTGTAAATTTGCATTCATGTTCTAAAACACTCAGCTCGGAGTTTGGTCCTTAGTCTTTAAAGGCTCAGTTTTTTTCACATTGCTTGGCTGGGCACTAATTCCACTTATTCCATCTGTTGTTTGCAAGAAGTCTTTTATATTTTCCTGAGGCTGTGGCCATCTAAGGTCTTCCTGAGACACTACAGATGAGATAGCCAGTGACCCTTGGCTGAGAAGATTTGGGCTTGCCACATAGCCACCTACCATTACATTGTCCTGCATTATGACGTTTGAGCCATCAATTACATACATCCCGTGTTGTCCTACGTTGCCTAGTACTGCATTATTGCCCTGAAGAACTAACCCTTCTGATCCCATTGCCCCATTCATTAAGTAAAAACCGTGTGATGTTTTCTCATTGAGAATCAAAGCGCTTGGAACCTGCTGTTCCAGTACACAATAAATAGGTTGCTGGGGAACAAAAAATGTCGGACTCGTATTAATGCTGGAAAGACTAACTGAGTTATTGATAGCCTGGGTCATGTTGACTGAGCTCTGTTCGGTTATAGACTGATCAGTCTGTGTAACGTGAACAGCACTGCTGCTGACCAAACTTTCCGTTTTGATGCTGGAGCTTTCTGAACTAACAATTTTGTTATTTACTTCAGACTTGAGTATTGAGTGTGCTGGACTGGGATTTGGAGGGATGTACAATTGTGCCAAAGTTGTGAATTTTGGCCCCAAGTCATTAAGAAACTCTAGGTCATTATCTGACTCGATAAAACTATGGCATCCAATGGAACCAACAGGAGAACATCGACCTTCATCACAGTGTTTCAGCAGAAGATAATCAGATGCCATAGCATTCTGACAACTTACTTTCTGCAAAATAGAACAAATTAAAGTTTGCATTAGTGATATATGTGTATACACATATAAACATACATATGGAATATTAACATCTTAAGTACCTGCGAGAAATAATTATTAAGAAGGTAATCTGGCAGTGCCATTCCATCAGAGCTTTGATGTGCATTATCTTGGTATTCGAAGGAGAACATGTTTTCATTGTTGGAATTTTTTTTTTGATTAATTCCAAACTGATGGTTTTGTAATTCATAATTGTTGCAGCTTAACAAATTCATAGCTTGGTGCTGGCTGTGCGATGCTGCTGCACCAAAGCCATGCAAACTGGTGACAAGTTGTGTCTGACTGAGGCCGTAACTGGGCTCATTCGGGAATTGTTGCCCAATCAACAGAGCATTCAGGTTCTGAAAATAAAAATACAGAATAAGTACAGAATTAAGTTAAGGGGTGGGGGGGATCCCTATTTCCAACCCCTATTCTCTACTCCAATCCAGTGGAGAACATGTCAGGTGCTGAACAGATAAACGGGGTGTATTTCTTCTAATCTGTCTTCTTTTCATCAGGACTGTGAGAAAACTGGTATTATGCGGGGGATGGATGACTCTTCGCACAACTGTGAATTAGACCGTAATGAACAGATTCTACCAAATTAATTCAATTCAATCTATTCGTTTTTTTTTTACCAATTTTTTACAGATAGCTCTAAACGGCATCATATTGCATGATGTACTTGTATAAGAAGTTCTTATATGCTAAAGACAAGTTATAAAAATGTATGTGTACAGTTAAAACACAGTATTATACCCCTTTGTCTTTTACATCTTCCCCCTGTCCTTCAGTGTGATATGTTACAAGTTCGTCATTTACATCGTATGGTACGTCTGCAAAACCTCCGATGCCAGTGTGGCAGTGCAACAGGAGTAGTGGAATCACTGTGGAGAAAGATAATGGTTGGGTATTATTATGAGAACATTTGTGCAATATACTACAGATCTGTAAAATTAATTCTTCAGGTGTCAACTGACAATGCTCCACAAATGACTTGAAATGTGTACAATCATAATGACATATGTCCAGTATGTAAAAACTCACACATCAACAGAACAACACCCATTATGAGTGATCCAAAGGCTGGAAATCCCATCTTGCCCAGAACACCTTGTTGTTTGGCCTGTGCGGCTCCACAAGTAGTACCTTCTTTACATAAGCAGACCTCCAATTTTAGCTTTTGAGGTTCCTTACATGCCAGGCCTTGCATGTCTAAAATCTCCATAGTCAGCTCATAAATACCTGGCCACAAATTCTCCTTGGTATGGATGCTTACAGTTGTTTCTTGAAAGGAATGAGAAAGAATACCATGATGTCATTGTCTGGATTAATACTTAGTTTGCTAAGGTCTGTTAATAAATACTAAATTATTATATAAAGGCTATACATTTATACAAATACCATTTTTGGGAACAATCTCCCACTTCCCTTGGGTCATTTCCTCTATCAGGAAAAATTTATAAGGTGCACCATTTGGATGGACATCAACATCGTGTGCAGTGACACTCACTGTCGGGCTATCAGAACAGATGTTCTGGTAGGTACTGGTCAGTTCAGGACAGTGGTCATTTGAATCCTGCACTTTTAAAGCTATTGTCCCAGTAATGGTTTTTGGTGGCACATCTATGAAAAATAAAATGATGTTAGTATTAAATATTTGGGTCAAGCACAGTGTCAAGAAGAATAGATATAGTTTATGCCTTTAATCTATGATTGTAAACTTATTTCGAAATATTCTTGCCTTGGGTCATGACAAGGATTTTGGCATAGTAGGTTCCATTTTCCAGGAACGTAGACTCTCGATCTGGAATTTTTGTAAGTGTAATTTCTGATGTTTCTTCATTAATACTAATCCAGTTATCTGGATCATGGGCTTTCGCATACCTGCAATTTATTAGCATTTTAGCAAATGTTAATGAGGCCACATAACACAGTAAAATGAATTTAAATGGGATATTGTCAGGAGTGCCCATTTCAATTGTTACTTTTATTATTGTTAACTGTTGTTGCAGAGACTGTACAACAAAAATCAAGTCTACATAAGTCTAATTCTTTTAAAAGATAGTTGTGCACTGTTAAAAAAAAACTGTTTGAATTTATTATTGGACTTACCTGACATTTTCTGCTAGTTTTCCAGTGTCTCCATCCAGTGCAGGAAAGGAACCAATAACGACAGGAACTTTTAAGTCCTCTGGGTTTTCTGACACAGGAAATTCCTTTACTGGTACTGAAAAACTGGGGCCTTCCGGTAAATTGTTTACAGAAATTGATACTGGATAGCTTTTCCCCCCTGGTTTTTTAGTTCCAGGTTTAGTCCCAGGTTTGGTACCAGGTTTGGTACCAGGCTTTGCACCAGGCTGAACTCCAGGTTTAACACCTCCACCAGCCCCGACACCTGCCCCAACATTAACATCAGCACCTGCGTCCACTCCTAATCCTGCGTCTAGTCCCAATCCTGCATCCAGTCCTAATCCTGCGTCCAGTCCTAATCCTGCGTCCAGTCCTAATCCCGCGTCCAGCCCTAATCCTGCGTCCAGTCCTAATCCTGCGTCTAAATCAAGACCCAACCCAGTTCCTGCTCCACCTGGTAATCCACCCATTCCTGGGCCGTACATATCTAGATCCAGTGTTAATGCGCTACCATTAATAAAAGGAGCTACATTTGAAATGGATAAATCAAGGTCCAGCTTTTTTACTTTCTCAAAATCCACAGGCTGTATGTAGCAGACATGGTGACAGAGTTGGGGAAAAAGGGGGGAAATAAGAATGGTTAAGAGAAACTCAGAATAATAAATAAAAAATAATTTAATTAGTTAAAATTGCTCATATATACCTTGACAACCTTTAATATCCCCTCATTCGTTTTTGGATCTGTTTCTATAGTAAAGATCCCATCTTCATTACCCTTAGTGATGTCAAAGACAGCAAGCCAGTTATCTGAGCCCTCCAAATCTACGTCCAGGGCTTTAATTCTCATTACAACCACATTGACAGTATCTTCATCAACGTTACCAGAATACTAAAAGAAATTGTAACAAATATATATATATATATAACTGCGTTTTTAGAGAAGTATTATAACTTTTCTGGAAATGGCTTTTATTATTGATCTTTTGTTACCGCTTCTTTTTCAAGAGTTGGAACGTTGTCATTGATGTCCAAAACTTTAATCTCCACAGTACCGGTTCCAGTGTTGCCATTTGGAGCCCCATCTAAATCCACACCTTGGACCACTAATGAATAGTGATCAAGTGTCTGTACGAGACAAAACAAATCAGATGGCATATTTTGTTAAACTGCTGTATACAATTTTTTAAAAGCACTATAGTAATATTGTAAAAGCTGTTGCTCTTATGTATCAGATTTTCTTAGGTACCTCTCTATCCAGGGTGTGCTTATTCACATATATTTTGCCCGTGTTTCTGTCGATGGAGAACATTGGGCCGGATCCCTCTGGAATTTGCTTCAATATACTGTATGCAATTTTTGCATTATCCGTGTTTTTGTCATCTGCATCTTCAGCTGCTATCTGCATGACTGGGGTGCCTGTAGTAAAAAAAAAAGTTATCATAAATAAATAGTAATACAAAGGTTTCCAACAGGGGTCAGTACAACCACATAATTCCAGAATCATTATTTATATTAAAGAACTATAGTTTGTTCTGTGACTGTGTTTATGTCATTAGAACTGGGTATTTATATTTCCTACCTATTCTGCTACATTCTCTTACAAATCCTTTAAATGTCTTGAATATGGGAGGATTGTCATTCTGATCCTCCACTTGGATTTTCAGCTGGATTGCTTCCTCCGCAATACTGCCGTCTGCATACTTTGCTACTCCAGTCAGCTTAAAAAAACAATTGGAAAGTCATTCATTCATAATCCACTCGGTTTGGATCAAATGTTACCAAAATACATTTACATTTTCTTTGTTTTTAAAACTCTTGAGCATTATTTTTAAAATAATCCATAGTGTGTGTTATTTAGTGTGTTGACTAAATAGTAAAACAAAAAAAAGCTTACATTTTACATTACATTACATTTACATTTAGTCATTTTGCAGACGCCTTAATCCAAAGAGACTTACAGGTATCCCAACTTGATGTTTGGGGTCAGAACACAGAGTTGAAACAGGACCCTGGAGCAATGAGGGTTAAGGGTCTTGCTCATGAACCCACAGTGGTAACTTCAGTGGACCTTAGTTTAACTAATCCGGTCCACTTGAAAATACAGAACAGTTGGGTGTATTGATAGTAGAATGTTAACTCACATTGTACTGTGATATTGCCTCCCTGTCCAGTAAACCAGTGATTCGAACAGCGCCTGTTCTTGGATTGACAACAAAAAGGTTAAAGGGCTCCTTGTCAGCACCATGGCCTTTCAGGATGTATTCGAATGGCCTGCCGCCTGTGTCCTTATCAGACCTGATCTGTGGAACAGGGATGAAAGAAATGAGCACAAACAACAATTTATATTAAACTAACGTATCCATTTATATATTTATCCACCAAGATGATACCAAGAGCAAGCTGTGTAACAGTCCACAAGGTCACAAAGGAAACAATAATAACTTCTAAGGTCAATGTTCACGAATCCACCATCATGAGAACACTGAACAACAATAGTGTGCCCTGACAGACTGCCATCAATGATGGAACAGTTGTCTGTCCATAGATCACTGAGGAATGTTGTCAGATTTACTACACGCACAACACACAAGCTGTTGACGTGCATTTATGAAACCTGTAAATCAAGTTCCTCGTCAATGTCCCTGGGCCATTTTTTCAAGCTGACTCAAAAACTTACAGATCCCACACCCACAGAATTACACCCAGCCTACCTTATAACTTCAAAACCCTTTTTTAGTTTCACTGAGCTTCTTTACAATTCATGCTTCAAATTACAAAATGAACACTCATCTGACTTCCATGTATATTAAAAACCCCATTGTACAAGTTTTTAATCACTATTGAAAAATGAAAAGCCGTCATACTTTAGCCACGGAAGGCTGCTTAGTGTAATCAACATTCTCGGTGAGCTTTGTAGGTGGTAGCAGCCACTCCCGCTTCTTTCTCTTGGATCCATTCACAATTTGTGTTGCCTTAAAAATTTAAAAATATATATATATTATTTAGTAATGAATTCATATTAATCAAATTTTTACATTTTCAGAGTAAATAATGTATAGTGTTCTATGTAATGTATACATACAGTTAGCTATTTGTTGTTCATTAGCAGTTTGCAATTGTGTGTTAAAATACATACATTTAACCTTGTAAAATAGATTCGTCAGATTTTTAGAGGTTGGTCACTATTCGACAACGGCACAAAAAGAAATTTCTTATACATCAAGCACTAAAGATTTTGATTCAGATCACAGCATTTAGTATTTTTTCTTAATAATCTAACATATCATAACATTTAAGAGGTCCGATAATAAAAGTAATTAAGAGGGCATTGTTTGCAATCACTAGTCACATAAATGTAAAAATTGAAAGGTGTTTTAAGAAGCTGAGGTCATGTCCCATGCTCAATCAAGCCTTGACGAATCCTGCTTGGTGTATTTGTACACCATTCTGTAACAAAAAAAAAAATTCCAAAAATATTCCTAGACTTGGAAGCATACAGATGTGTAGCTAATTCTGTTTTACGTTTCTGTTAATAAAATACCTGAATGCAGGACGCCTGAAGACATGTGGCTTAATGTTTTTGTCCAAATAGTGTATAACCAAAGTATTACTTCTTCACTAACATCCTTTTTTTTTTTTTTTTTTTAATCTCCACCCAGTAATTATCATTTTTA
>JAOUQT010065580.1:0-10408 GCA_025769995.1 Xyliphius kryptos
TTTCACTGCACGGATGGGTTAAATGCAGAGGACCAATTCCGCTGCGTGCAAACATAGTGGCAAAATGTATCACTTTCGATCTAGGAAATCTGTGTGGAGTTTGCATGTTCTCCCTGTCTTCGCTCAGGTTTTCTCCTGGTGCTCTGGTTTTCGCCCATATTGGGTTAATTGGTGTCTCTAAAGTGGCTATAAGCCAACCATTACGCGATCAGCACACTCTCAGTAGTAGCATGTTTTAGCTCAGCAGAGAAAAGAGAAATAATCAGGCATCATCACTGTTATATTGCAATTTAGGAAATATGGAGTTTATAGGCAAATCGAGCTATATCAGCATAACAAAAATGATAATTAACCATGTGACTTTTCAGATTAAAACTAATTGATACTACTAATCTATACTTAGAACAGTCTTGTCAGAGTGTGTAAGACATGCTATAAATGTATCTGTCATAATATATGTCCAACATTTTTGCATATAGTCCACAGACGAAAGCATTTGCTTTATAAATGTGAAGTTTACCAGTGGAAACAGACTTCCTAGCCTTGTTCTGTAGGAGGATGTCACTTTTCTGTCATAATACATGTCATTGTGGAGGCTTACATTGGTGCAATGACCCTCGGCTTTATATAAAGATGTAAATTTCCATATGAAATGGAAATGTCTGTTCGAGCACACTCATGCGTATTTATGAAACCCGACAAATCCGTCACCTTGGTTGCATTGGGATGTAAACCAAAGCTGCGGAAAATAGCAACAAATAAGTGAGAGAATGTGTTGAAAATGTTAATGTTTTCGAGAAAGCAGAACAGTGTGGTTTCGTTAAGACGACGTTCCTGTTCACTGGTCTCAATTTTTATTTATAGAGTTTGTTTATACACTCACAGGCCACTTTATTAGGTACACTGTTCAATTTCTTATTAACACAAATTTCTAAACAGCCAATCACATGCCTGCAACTGTGTCTTGTCCACCTCTACATGACTAAATGAATAAAGTGCAAACCGAGCAATGGGGAGAAAGGTGATTTAAGTGACTGAACATTGCATGTTTGTTTGGTCTGGTACGAGTATTTCAGAAACCGCTGATCTACTGAGATTTTCACACACAACCATCTCTATGATTTACAGAGACTTGTATGAAAAATAAAAAATATCCAGCGAGCAGCAGTTGTGTGAATGAATATTTATTTTCTTGATGTGAGATATCAGAGAAAAATGGGCAGACTGATTTGAGATGATTAGAGGGAAACAGTAACTCAAATAATCTCTCATTACAGCCAAGTATGCCACAAAGAATTAAAGCAGTTCTGAAGGCAAAAGGGGTTTAAAGGGGGTTAAAACTAGCCAGGTGTACCTGACAAAGTGGCCAGTGATTTGTATTATTGGATATACAGTATTTTTTGTTGGTGATGCTAGTTGTCGTGGATTCTTTGCTATTATAAAACAGCTAGCAGCTTCAAGTGGGTGAGAGTCGAAGCGTAGAAGAGATAAATATGCTTAAAGGAGAGCTATAACAAATAAATAACTGTTTTATTGTTGCTTTATTTAATGCAATTGCAGCTTCAATTGTTATTTTATGGCAGGAATAAGATTACAAAGCAGCCTGGATAGTTCAGTTGGTAAAGTGCACTCTGCTGGAAAAAAACCAGGAGTGTTAGTCAAACGGGTTAGACTCCCATGGGTTGCAATTATATATAATTGGGGAAATTTTGCATCTCCAGTTTACCTTATGCGCATGTTTTTTGAACTGTATGACCAACTGGCACACATTTGAGAAAACCCATATGGACACAGGAATAATATGTAAACTTCACGAACAGGGACCGGGTTGTGCCATCATCGAACCCAGGAGGCAACAACACTACCCACTAGATCCCTGTGAAATTCTGAGAATAAAACATTTGTGCAAAAGAAAAAAACATGGCTTCTTGTCTAAGAGTATAGGACCACTGGTGGTCATAATGACAGTAAACAATTTCCTTTTCTGCCCAGTCAGCACTTCAAAACAATGACTGCATCCATAGAGCCATCAAACCACAGAAACACACTGCACCTGCGAAACATGTGACAGATTGGTCCGGACATCTGTTTAAAATCTTTTAGTGCACTTTTTCACCCCCGTTCAGGTGCATTAAAAACAAAACTGCCTGATCTTATTGCTTATGTTCCCGAATCATTGCTCATTCTCTGGGACATTAGTTCCTGAGGATCCTCGTGGAGTTTGTTCCAATCGCACCTTACTTTAATGAGTTCATTAGCCATGCGGCTCGCTCTTTAAGAGCTGATTAACTCGTAACAATTTGAATAATATTATTTTTGCTTCTATTGATTATAATTGTTTGCGGCTATAGAGACGGATTTGCTCGTGGATTGTAACTATTACAGAAGTTAGACTTAGTCTTGTACAGAATATCTTTGATGCGTTTGGGACTGTTTCTGTCATCAATATTTACATTCAGTTTGGGAATAGTACTGAGACATGATGCTAACTTAAGGAATGATGGTTTTTTGATGGTTTAGCGAATTATCTGTTCCTTGTAGCAAGTTGTTTTTAAAACACGTGACTAGCATTTGACATATTTAGAGACTTTGTGTACAAACTCTATCTCACTCTATCCCTGTCCTTCTCCCTCTTCTTTCTCTCTATTTCTCTCTCTTTCTCTATCCCTGTCTGTCTCTCTTTATCTCCGGCACATTCTCTATCTCTCTATCAGCCTCTCTGTCTCTTTCTATCTCTGTCTCTCTTTCTAACTCTCTTTGTGTGTGGTTAATAGAGAGCTGTGGTGCAACTTTTGCACCAGATTAGAATTTTTTTATGACAATTTGGACAAATGTCCACCCAAACTTTGTATCCTTGGCAATGCCTCTGGGTAAAACTGTGTAATTTCTGTCAACTAAACTTAGTGAAAGCTTTATGTACAGGTGTAAATAATTACAGACTCACTCCTGGGACAACATTTTCATCTTTTACATCATCTTCCATCATCTCTAATGTGCATGTTGTGTTCCTTGGAGTCGGAACTGACTACAGATCAGCATCTAGACTGGAATTTCTTTTCCATTTTTCACAAAACTGTCAAAGTCCAAATGTGAATAATGTCCTGCTTTCCTAAATCCCACATCCTTGACTCTGAAAAATGTCAGACTTCCAATTGTATTCTCCTCTTTTCTGCAGCTCTTTCATTTATTTTTTTTGTGCGTATTTCTGTTTTGATGCAAGATTATTTTCCATTTCTCATTGGCCAAGTAATATTTTCTCCACTACATGCTCTTTTTTTATCTTCCATGATTTTTTTCCCTTACTTGTTTCAATCTGGTTCATTTCTGTCCAATAACGGGTCTTGTGTAGCTTTGCAATCTGACTGGGATTCAGGCCATGCAGAGTTGAGTAATTGTTTTCAAGAACAGTCATCTTTTGTACTGAGGGACCGAAGAATGAGATGGTTTCCAGTTTGAAGAATGTGATGAGGCCCTCTTGATAAAAATAATTACCTTTATGTCAGGTCCAATTTTGAGCTGTATTCTGTCATTATTTGGAATCTAATAGCCATAGTTTGGAGACCCTGGATGTAAAGTGTTAGGGAAGATAAGAGATCAGTTGTGTACAGCTTGGGCTTGCGCACTGAGTGTGTCTGGCCATGCTTTCAAGTGGAAAAATGATACTGATGGCAACTCGGATTTCTATACCAGAGAGTTGCATTTCAACTTGACCAGTAAATAAAGCATCCTAAGTTCAGTAGAAATACATAAACCTTTGTTCCTGACCTGGACCATATACAGAATGCTGTGTCACAGAATTACCTGCATTCATGCGGAAAATTGATATAGCTGGCAACCTGGTGTTCCCTAACAGTATCTAAGAGATCTTTCACTTTGCAAAAATTCCTAAAGACAATTTTTAGTGTACATAAATGATCAATTTGGTAAGGAAACTCCGGCGCATTTGGCTGCCGCTCCTCCTTGGATATTTTACCCCATCCATCTTTATCTCACCCATTTTTGTAAAGCGTCTTTGGGTATCTTGAAAGGCGCTATATAAGTTTAATATATTATTATTATTCACTTTATATATGAAGTGTGGGGGGAAACTATTGGATAACGATGTGGATACTTAAATTCTAGCTATTTTACTCATAGACATATTACACTAATCAAATAAAAATAAGCAAGAATTCGAAAGAACATATTTGAGAGGAGGTGAGTGCGGCGTGACCTTCCCCGGAGAAACTCCCCGTCAGAACCACAGCTAATTAGTGCAAATCCATGCCACGCTTTAAAAGTCAAAACGAACACCTACATAATCCTGCTATACAAACCGAATGTAATTTTAGCGAGGAGCGGGAACATTCCAACTTATCGCTCGCTGTATTCCCACAGACGGCGTGATGGAGTGGGAGTGATGTAGAGGAGGAGAAGCAGCAGAGGAGGGCGGTTTTTTTATCTGCCTGCCTCCATGCCCTGACTCAGGCTGGCACCGGTGGGCCTTACACAACGCAGTTTAATAACCCGGGATTTAACAAGGCGAAGATAGATCCCTACACATTCAGAGCGCTCTGTACATTTACTGCTGACCTTGGAGCAGATTCTCCTGGTCGTAGCTTCACCCTTCAGGAGCCGTCTGGCTCAGAAAATCTCATTTGGACATATTTATACAGCCGTCCTCTGAACGGAGCCCATCAGTCAAGATGTTTCCTTCTCGTCGTTGCTTATTCAGGTTGCACATCCAGCCAGAAGGTCAAAATAAAACTCTGTCAAATAAAAATCTTTAAACCTTCTCCTGCACCACACGCTATTTTTGTTTTACACAAACGGGATAATCTGCAAATTACTGATTACTTTTAGGAAATCTACCCCCCCCCCCCGGCTCACCCACCAGATGAGGGTGGAAGTCAGAATACAGATCCACTAACAAAGTAAAAGTCTGCTGATGGACTTCTACATTTTACACAATTTTATACAGAAACCAAAAATTCTTACCAAAAACAGAAAAAAAAGAACACACACCCCTCCCCCCCCCCAACACATGGAACAAGTATCATTAAAGTAAATACACAAATACAAATAGATGCCAGCACCTTATTTTGCCCAAAAAAATAAATAAATTTGTTTCTACTTTACAATAAAGAAAATTAAAAAATTCAAACATATATAAATAAATAATTGAAGAAGCGAAGGGGATTCATTTGATTAGGTAGAGGCCATGAACGGAAACGGGTCAGCATAAAAAATAAAACAATTTAAATAAAAAAATAATAAAGAATTGCACTTGAGTGTTCCCCCTTAAAATAAATAAAAAAATGTAAACACTCAAATGGAATTGTTTTCTTTACCAGCTTCATTTGATGCCCTCTACCTAACACCACTACTACCACCACCACTGCCTATCCCTGCACAGAGCGAAAGAACCCATGAGGAGAACCCAAAAACTCTATAATTGGACACTAAAAAATTTTTTTTGCCACTGTATCAAATATTGAGAATTTATAAATACCAGGGCAAAAAACCCCATATGAGTCAGGTTACACGGAAACATCGATCAGTTATTGTCCCAGGATGAAATCCAGCCATCTGAGCTTCGGACTGATGAACTGATTAATTCATGAATTACTGAATCGATGTTTGGCACAAAGCTATTTATTTAGTTTATTTATCCATCCATCCGTTATCTTCCACTTATTCATCTACTAGGGCCATGGGGGGGGGGGGGGGGTCCCCATGCCCATCCAGGGGAGAACGTCTCGGGGCGTTGGGCAGATACACCCAGGACAGGGCGCCAATCCATCACTGGGCACACACTCAAACAAACATACACTATATGGGGCAATTTAGAGCATTTAATTTACCTTGAATCCATGTTTTTGGACTGTGGGAGGAAACTAGAGAACCCGGAGGAAACCCACGCAGACACGGTGAGGACATGGAAACGCAACCCAGATCGGGAGAGGAGAACGTGCTCACCACTGAGGCACCGTGCCGCCCTTATTTTATTATTTTTTTTTCATCAAAAGTCTTTTTTGAGAACTCTTTTTGTCGGTTTGTTCACCGTGACTGCAGGCCGCAGCATCCCACGAACCCCAACTCCCACTAAACACTGGCTTCAGGCTGTATTTACACCGTCGCTGCCTATCCCTGCACATGTGGGTGGAATCCCGACGTCACGGCGATGCACGTCTGAAACAGATGTGATTTTAATTAGCGCCGTTCCCGGACCGGGGCTGGAAGGCGTGCGGGAGGAACGGACGGGACTGGAACGGATGTCTGTGATGGAAACGTTGGTTAGACCCAAAGCTTTCCTTCCTCAGGAAGCGCGAGCATCTGCTGCCGTGGCGGAGGATATAGTCCCGTGCACTCGGGCGCCATCACGCCGACTGGAACAGATGGCATTCTTTTGTACACATTGCTTCCTGATGCTTTGGCAGCGGTAAGGAGCGCCGTCAGACCTGCTCCAGACTCCGCCTTACGGCGAAGCTGCACAACCAAGACTACAGGAATCAGTTGATTCACGCGAGTGAATCTGACACACGAGTCGGGTTTTAAACGACACTCGTAGAAGTTTGGAAACAGATTCTTTTAGATCCTGCAGCAGCAGAAGAACAAAGCAGCGTATAACTATACCTACAAACGCCAAAGACCTCACTGACTCGTCCCTAACTCTCCCAAGTACCTACAACGATGAAATTTCAAGGATTCAAGGGACCCAAAAACCCCATGGACCCAGTTTTACTCGATTATTTTACATATTTTAAAATGTAAAGATTAATTATAAATATAGAATAATAAAAGGTGGCTGGGTGGCTTAGTGGTTAGCATGTTCTCCTCTCAGCGCTGGCGATTACCGGTTCGAATCCCGATCTGGGTGGACTTTCCATGTCCTCCCCGTGTCCGTGTGGGTTCTCCAGTTTCCTCCCACATTCCAAAAACATGGATTCAAGGTAAATTAACTGCTCTAAATTGCCCCTATATAGTATGTGTGTGTAGGTGAGTGTGTGGAAGTCATTTGGCACCATGATTCCCAATCATTGTTCAATATCCAACGCCATCCGACGCAAGACCCCAGCAGGGTCACTTGGGGGGTGGGGGGGGGTCTTCCCGAGTAACTACAAGGCTAAAACTTGGCCTCGTGATTACCTACCATGTCCTTAGAAAAACGAACAGGTTCTCGCTTTCCTACGTTCAATTGTGTGTTTGCCATCACCATTCGATGCCGCGACGATGTCAAACGCAAGACCGATTGGCATTGTTGCGATTATTTAAATTGCCACACACCTCCCTCTAAAAGAATACATTCATGTGAAAAAGATCAACTCATTCAACAAATGCACTTTATCAAGTTCTCCACCGCAGCATTACAACGACGTATGGATGAAAGTATCACCATGTGCCACTATGACATCATAAGTCGCTTCCACTCTGTATTCTTCAGGATTTCTCCAAGATTCTCGAGGGTTTCTGTGGAAATCGTTGCTCATTTACGCAGAAGAGCATCAATTGGGTCGGACACCGACGGGAGAACCTGGGTGCCATGAAGGTGCGACTGGGCGGAGCCTTTTAAAAGGATGTCAGGGGCTTCCATTTACCTGATCCGCCTCCCATTGAGTCTCCGTTCATTTTATTCATTATTTGCAGCGAATCCTGACTTTTTAAGAAGATCAACGGTGCCGATCACTTGTTCCGCGCGAGAAACTGGTTAAAAATGTTCTGGTTTTGTGATGAAACCTCCAAAAACATCCAATTAATTACAGCAACTAAATAAAAACAATCCATAATCCGATCTCGTTTGGTCCAAATAGAATAAAACAGTCTGCAAACCAGTTATTAACCAGTCCCTATATAGCACCCTGCCCCCCCCCCCACCCACACACCAGAGCCAAAATGAGTCCCAAACAGATGGTCCAACCCCTAATTACACCAACACACAAATTCCGTTCTCTCGAAAGTGCAAATCAATAAACAAAGAAAATAAAAATAACACGAAGTAGCGCACGCCCACGTGCTTTTTTTACGATGCCTTGTTTAATGGTCATCACGCACACCATGAGTCCAGCGACCGCCGTAGTGGTGTAATCCCTCTCTCTCTCTCAGGTTCGGGTCTCTGGGTTTGTACTGATCTGAGGTCAGACCTTCTTTTATGAGAACAATCAATTTCTTATTTTCTTTAAACACTTCTTTTTTTTTTTTTGAGGACCTTCAGGATGCCGTGTCCGAATGGCGTTTGATAAAGCGCTGTTGTTCGTCCTCTCGGCTGACGGCGGAATAAGCATTGTGTCGCGTCTGACCTTCTCTGAGAATAGCAATCGGAGGACGGCGCATTGGGCCGCGGCGTCTTCGATCGGCGGCGTAAATGAAGACGGGTGGAAGTGCACCACCTGCTCTGTAAATCTGTTCGGGACAGTTGTGCAATTTCGGCTGATTAGCCGGTGGAGGCCCTCACAAGCTTTTCATTTCCCGAGCCACTATTGTGGGATTGAAAGCGGAGCAGAAACATCGATAGCGCGGTGTGCGCCGCTGGACGGAGCGAGCTCTTTGGAAGCCGTTTTTATAGCCGCTGACTGGTATCGGATAAAGACCTTTTAATGCTTTTTCGTGTAATTAGAATTTGTGGTTTCTGCTCAGGAATCGATACGCTGCATTATCATAAAGCACCTGTTATTGAGTGGGATACAGTCTGACACACACACACACACACACACACACACACACACACACACGCGGATTTAGAGGAGTGTTTTGTGTCGGAGCAGGAACTTTGTAATAGACTAACCTTTGTCAAAACCAGCTGTGATGTCACAGACAACGTACCATGGCAACCAGCGTACAATTATTTTAGTCTTTATATCCAACAACATATTTTATTTTGGTACCCGCTCTCATCCCCCGTCCTCCACCATGTTCTGATGCCCACATAAAGCATCTTTAAAAAGCCTCAGGATGTAAAACTTTGGGGGCTTTTGATGGATATGGCACCCCTGACTTAGTGCTCAGCATGTCCGCCTCTCAGCGCTGGGGATTCCAGGTTCGAATCCCGATCTGGAAGGAGTTTCAATAGATTCAAGGTGAATTGGCTGCTTTAAAATGCCCCTATATAATGTGTAAGGCTGTAAATGTAATGTAGGAAATAAAACTTTGGGGGTTTTTGATGGATTCGGCACCCCTGACTTAGTGCTCAACATGCCTGCCTCTCGGCGCCGGGGATTCCAGGTTCGAATCCCAATCTGGGTGGAGTTTCCATTGATTCAAGGTGAATTGGCTGCTTTATATTGCCCCTATATAATGTGTAATTGTGTAAATCGGAGCCTTCGTGGCGATTCGATATCGATTCTTTAAACCGACGATTTGATTATTTTCGATACAAAAGAATTGTCCATGATACAATTCAATTCTTTTACAATAAAAATCGAATCTGACGCCCTGTTCTGACCTCGAAACGTACAACCCCCCCCCGCAACAAAAGTCCACTGTAAACCGGTGGGTCGACATAAAGTTGGTTTTTCGTGTGTAGTGTAGTAATTAAAGTCCATTCTGGCCCCCCCTCACCTGTGTCCTCGCTGTATCAGCTAACACGGTCCATCTTATCTGACTTGGTCTGTTCACCCTCTGGTTTACCCAGGATGCACCACCAAATCCACCCTCGTTAATCACCCTCTGATTTGTCCATGTGGTGTCTGCATCTTTAAATGTGGGAGGAAACCGGGTCCATGGCGTTCGCCCCACCTGGACACGTTTGCTGTGAGGTGGAGGTGCTAGCCCCACCCAACTCCATCCCATTGGAAGCCTCATTAGGACCGTGACCTGCTGCAGATGAACCAGAATGCAGTCTAAAGCACACCGCATTGGAATCGAACGCCAGCCGCAGATCTGCTGATCACCGCGCGGGTAACCAGGAAGCATCGGCGCTGCATTGGAAGGTTATTCTGTCATTAAAACGCGCGGCGGCGGCTCTCCAGTCCATCAGCCTCTCATCACTAATGTTGATGAATGTCATTTAAAAGGCAGTTAGTTGAGTCGGAACAACGTGCAAAGGCTATTATTTTTGTCTTGTGTGTTTGAGTGCCTTCTTATATTTGAACTTAATTTGTTGCACCACTGAGAAATCATCTGGGTTAAACAGCAGGAGGCAGCAGCGAGGAACTGTGCCAGATGGACGTGTGCTAGATCTGCGCTAGGCCCTGACGTCTCTGAATTTGTTTTTTCTGATGGAAAAGATCAAAGGTTTTAACCAAAGATAAGGACTCACAATGCCAAATTTTGGGCTTGAAGGTATTTGGGAAGTCGGGAGACTTCGTGACGAGTCACTGAGGGCTTTGGCGTTTATAGGTATAGATTTATAAATCTACGTTCAATGGTACGTTCGAGATCACCGTCGCCCGTGCCCATCCAGAAGACAACGTTTGGGGCGCTGGCCAGATAC
>JAOUQT010065607.1:0-10407 GCA_025769995.1 Xyliphius kryptos
CTCAGTTACACCAGTTCTGTCAGGAGGAATGGGCCAAAATTCCTGCCAACTATTGTGAAAAGCTTGTGGAAGGATATTCAAAACGTTAAGTATAAGATAAGTACTCAAAATGAAAATAAAGTCTTTTAAAACACGTGCACTTTAATGCAATGTTTGTCAAAATTTCAAATAACTTTTGACACTAAGGTTTTGCACAAATGATATATACAGTATATATACACACATGCACAGAAATGTAACATGCACTGATGTAGAATAAAACTACAAATGCAATAGTTGCAATTAATAAACAACTGAAACTTAAGCAGTTATATGCAAGTTTTTTTTTTATACAAGATTTTTTTATGCTAAAAAGCATTATGTCTTGAGAAATCCTGCTTTCCTTAGTAGTTACATTGCCTCCAGACCTGTATTTTATTAAAGTATTAAAGCATTTAACCAATCACAATTCAGCATCATTTGTTGCCAGAGATAGGAACTCTACCTAAGGCCTTCACTATCAATTCTGGCAGGTAGCAAAAGTGATTATTAAGATAATTATCAGATTATGAGTTGGCAATTCCCAAAACCTTAGCAGATGCATGTTAAGTCAATGTCTTCAGGCCCTCTGAATGAATAGTCAAAAAGTTTGGTGCTTCTGTCAGACATTTTCAGTGAATTAAAACTTATTCCGAAAATACGACTCGACTTTCAGCTTTAATTTCAATGGCAATAGAAAATGACTTCTTGATGAAACTAAGTGAATTATATTAGAGGATCTTATGTACGAATAATCTGTATTTTATCTAAAGTGTTATTTTTCTAAAAAATATTGCAATTTTATTAGGTTATCTTGGGGGGTTTTAAGTGTGTCTCAGATGTAGCTACAGTAAAAAGAGTTGTGCACCTCCGGGTTTGTTTCTATAGTAAAGACATTAATCTGGCTACACAAGTTATATATCTGTAATATCACGGCTCTTTATAATGCATTTCTGCAGAATGAGATGTTTTTATAGCCATAAAATATTTATTGACAGGTGGATTAATTTAGACAGAGCATTACTTAAGGCCCAGGCCCACCACTAATTCATAAGCTTTTTATTATTTTAAAAATCATGCCTCAGAACACATCCGGTTTACATCGGATTAATATTTGGTATTGTTAACTACATGAAGGCCACTTTGATGTATAGAATTAATCTGTCACCCACATCTCCCAACTTGGAGCAGTGATGCGGAGGGCCAAATAAAAACAAGGAATCTGGAACTGCACATGCAAAAAAAGCCTTCTACTTTTTAGATTTGACCCATAGATTGGATTAAAACGTTTTGCCAAAACATCTAAGTGTAAAGATTTGTCTGTGCTTGGAGTATGGGAACAGTCTATTAGTCTATTTGATAATGCTGGCCTCTCGTGGTCGAGGCTGGTAATGTAGCACATTGTAATCCCTTCAAAACCATTCAAAGAAACTGCTGTCTCATTGTAGATAGTTATTCATCATTCAGGGAATGACGTATTTTCCTTAAATTATGTAAACTCTTTACTGTCACCCTCAGATTCAATTGGAGATGTGGTCTTGAATGCTCCTTCAGCTGTAATGCTCCTCCTGGCTGCTGCTGCCTGTCAGCGAAAGCACTGAAGCACTGATCAAATGCACTCTGCTTCCTCAAATCCCTCCTGACGTCGTCTCTGTGGGGAACGTGCATTGGGCCTGTATCAGTAAATAACAGCTGCCGGTCCCCCCACCACCGCTACCACCACCCAAGCCTTGATTTTGGCATCCTGAGCAAGACCTGCTGAGTGAAACCTATCAGAAGAAAACAGGATGTTGCCGCCGCTTAGAGAGCTGCCACGCTGCCTGCAGTCACTCAGACAGGGATTCACTGAAGATTCCGAGGATGAGGATGGGGGATTGTCGGAATGAGATGACCCGTGTAGATGAGATATATATTAAGAGCGCAGATCATTAGAGCTGTGTAGCTTGAGAAAAAGCAGACAGGTTGTGCGGGGTCTCCTGTGTGATGGTATGTGGTTTACCCCCATCGAGCTGTAGATGCCAATTAGCTTGTCGGCGGCAATGAAGCGGGCTTAGATGTTTATGAAACATGCGCGCATTATAGCTGAGCTCAGATATTTCTCCTGATCCGTGCACATTCATCAAAGCCTTATCCTCAGCCTTAGCATACACCTATGATACAGAACTACATCTCGGTTTAATGGATGTGCAGATTTGCATGTCTATTTCTAAAATTGTGGTGGCTGTTATGAAGAAGTGGAAATCATGTTAAAACCCTGGACTTTAAAACAGGAGGACCGGAAGTCCATATTCTTATGGTCATTTTATGCTTGAAATATAACATTTCATCCAAACAAGATACATTGAAGGAATCTATAATTCATAAACTGTCATTTAATATGGCTGGATGATTATGCAGAACCAATGCTTGATGAATGACAGCATATATGATGGAACCTCAAGGTCTTATTCACCTTGAATCCATGTTTTTGGACATTGAGTAAAAACTGGAGAACCCTGAGAACCCATGTGGACACGGGGCAAACATAGAAACTTTACCCAGATCGGTATTCGAACGCTAAGAAGCGGATGTGTTGCCATCGTGCCACTGGAAATTCAAGTCATTCGTGTCAAATTTTGCCAGGTCTATGCTAAATGCCCTTTACTCATCTCAACTCATTATCTACCACACAATTCAATACTTAGGGATGTATATATTAATGGATTTGAATCGCTTAATCCCGTGGTTTTCAACCATTTGTGAGCCATTTTTGATTTTTTTTTTTTTTGCAAAAAATCTGATTTTCCATTTCAATTTATTTCCCCCCATACTAAATATCAAACTACAGTTCACAGAATTAGTTTAATTTTTACCTTTATTTTGTTTTCACTAAAAAGTGCAACCAGAAACAACAAAAACAAGTTTCTAGATAAGATGGACCATTCCTTTGTAAACAGTGAAAACATACAGTAACTTTTAAAAATGCTTTCTCCAACATAGTTTCAGACAAAGTGCAGCAAATATATTCTTCAACAAAAATATAAATGCACCCTCACCAAAAATATCCAATATGTAAACAAATAGTCATAAACTGTAGTGCATACAGAACCTGCTGTTTTTCAATGTTTTTTATTTATTTTCAACATTTTTTGCCGGGGAGATTAGTCTGCCCACCAGCTCTTAGCCCCTGGGCTTCGCAGAGCCCAGGTGTCGTAAACAAAAATGTACCATTAAACTCAACAGGCTGCATCGTTCGGTTGGACCACAGGTCAGTGATGGTGGCATAATACAACCTCCTTCAGATCTCTAGTGATTTGTTGGCGTGTGTTGTTATACAGGTGTGGCAAAGCAACTGGAATAAATACATTTTATACATGAACAGGGAGGATTTGTATTTTAATTTGTACACACTGTGACTTTGCAAGTTCTCCTACTTAGAAATCATGGAGTGGTCTAAAATTTTCATCTTAGGTGCATGCTCACTGTGAGAGACATAAACTAATCTAAAATCCAGAAATCACAATTTATGTTTTAAAAAAAATCATTTATTTGTGTGTCACACCCTTGTTAATTAACTCCTTGGTTTTTGCATCATTTTAGTTAATTAACTGTTGTTTATTGGTTTTGTCTGTTGATTGGTTTGTTTCTGTCATGTGGTCTTGTTCCTTTTGTATTTAGTTCTGTGTTTCCCGGTCCTCCGTGTACGTCCACGTTTATGTTACCCCGCATTTCGTTCGCCTCTGTTGTTGTGTCTCTTTGTTAAAATAAAATCCCCCCGCTTGACTCACTGGTGTTGCCTGGCACCCTACGGCGTGTTTGTGCGCATCGGCTTTGCGCACGTCTCTGCGCAGCCGCGATTCGAGGCGAGAGCGGATTCGTGACAATAGCCTTATTTTTTCATCATTTTACAGATTTTTCAGCAATGCCAGTCTAATTATTTAGATAAATAGAAACAAGCTGAACTGCAGTGTCATCAGATACTGACCTTTTACAGATCAGGTTCCATATGTCAACCTGCTGCCCAACCACCGCCACAATCACTGCCAGTCAACTTTTGTTTTTCTTTTAAAAATGAAGACAGATAAGGTGATTAAGAAAAGTCTTATGAAAGACCTTTTTGCAATAATAAAATGTATTAAATGTAAACTGAAAACACAGCAATGAAAGCAAAAACTGCAACTTAACTGCAGAAAGCAAGCCGGGGAAGTGTTGCAAAAATTGGCCAGTTTTTAGTTTCATTCATACCTTTTATTCTTACTTTTTGTTTCTAGCCCTCTCTTTTTCTTTTTCCCTACCTGGATGCTCTCTGACAGATCATGGCATGTAAATGACTTTGATCCATACAGTGATGCTTGAATCTGGTCTTTATAATACAATATAAATGCATCCATAAAGGTTTTTTTAAAATATTCATAATGCTTTGTAACATTTGTCAAAAGCTTTTGTAAATGTACATAGATATTTAAAATCATTCTCATTAAGTCAGGTGTTACAAATATTTCGATGTTCTGTACATACTGTTCAAACAGTCACCAGTTTATGACTTTTTTTTCCTTCCTCTGCCGGTAAATCAGGGAATCAATGTCAATCGATCCCTGACATATTCACGCTGTAAGGGGTGCGCAACAGGCTGAAGGGCCGAACAAAAAAACAATCATGGGGGGATCCGGGGAGCCGCCCCCTGACGATGAGAGGTGGTCAGTCTTTGGGGCCGAGCTCTGGCAGAAAAAAAAGTAAACTGCAATTCAGTGGGCGAGTAAAGGAGCGGAGCGTCAAAGAGCTCCGTTTTGGCAGGAGAGTGAGCCAAGAGTCATGGAGCTGTGCTCCAATGGGCTAGTAAGTGAGCCGAGAGTCATGGAGCCACACTCTGGTGGACGAGTCAGTCAGCCGAGAGTCATGGTGCCATGCTTCAGTGGGCGAGTCCATGAGCTGAGGGTCATGGATCCGTGCTGGAACCAAGTGGTCTAACAGAGTCGCGATAGGAACTGAGCGATCTAACTGAGTTGCAAGGGGAACAAATGCAGAAAGGGAAGTCTGAACAGCAAAAGTGCTGGAGAGGACTGAACCATGAGGATGACCGCAGAAACAATAAACACTGGGAAGCTCTGTAAAAGTACAGAGATGGGATGGGTACCGTGTGATTCAACCATGTCGCGATGGCACTGAAGTGATTCAACCATGTCGCGATGGACAATCGATTAACCACTGAAAGAGCCGCATGTGCCAATCGATTCATCACTAAATGAGCCGCGGACTGAATTGTTACGCCTACTGGTTCGTAAACGGAATCGCATGCGCCCACCGATGTAGTATACAAATGTCTCAATACTTTTGTGTTGTTATATATGTTGTATAAACCTGTTTGTGCTACAATAGTTGGTACCCATAAAATTTAAATCAAATAGATGTCGCTATCTATATATTTTGTTGAGAAATAAGTACAACAAACACTTGTATTCACTGATAAAGACCATTAATAAGAATGTTCCCTTGTTGAGAATAAATTTACACAAATATTATAAATGCTAATGTAAGTTTAATAAAATTAATTATTGGTATATCTGCAGTGCCTTATATGTTTCTACTGCTTATTGTTGTATTTTTAAGATTCATCAAAAAAACATTTTCATTTTTTCATTACCACACAAGCCAGGAATATCCAATAAAGTGGTGAAGAAATAAATGTGTCCTAACAGTCTGTCATACAGTTCAGCATGTATGTGGTTTTGATTGAGATTCTTTGCTCATAACAATATATTTAAAAATTTTATCAGAAAAATATCTGTTTTGCAAATTTTGGTGAATCTTGTTTTTGAAGTATTTCCATGAACATAAAGCCTGTCAGTAACAGCTGTCAAATGGAAGTGAGACAAGGTTTTCTTTAGCTTCATTCTCCCCGCATCGATTTTACCTCTCATTTGTCCTCACTAGAACCATTATTACTTTTATGGGTGTTTTTATGGCCCCATCAAGACTACTGACCGATTACATTGAGTTGGCCATTACAGCAAGCGCAATACACCTCCTTTTTCTTACTTGCTGTTTTAAGATATGTCTGTAGTGTTTGCTCTTCTATTTCAAGTAAAAAAATAGAACAAGCTTGTCATATTTAGCTTGCTTTTCTTTCTTTAAACAACCACAACTTGACAAATCTATAAGCCTTAATCCAGAATGATGCTCCTTTCAGCACATAAGGAAACTGCATCAAGCAAAGAACTTCTGTAAAACATGTAAAGGTGTCTTTTACCACAATCTCCATCAACTATCCCAACAGTTATAGTGATGCTTCCACATTTCAACAGATTGTCTCTGTCAAACACACTGACTCACACTCTGAAACATTAATAGGCATGGGATGGTGAAGAATAGCTGCATAGAAAGTGATGACACGCTACAACGAGGAGTGATGACATGGTACACGCGCCTGCTCGCATTAGCTATTCGTCCATCAGCTAATAGCGTTGGCGTCCAGAGAAGCAGATGTCCATTTCCTCAGTTTTAATGGCTAGTAATGACCCTGCTAGGCCGATATTTGAGTGTTCAGTGAATAGACTTGTATTCCAAGGTTGATTTTAACACACCCTTGGGATTGAGTTTCCAGCAATCTAGGCTGCAGAAGCAGAAATTGCCCAGCCACAGCAATCTCAAGCAATTTCATTTTCTCAACAGCAAACAATTGTCAAAATGTAGTATTTGCTTCACTACATTCAGACTGGAAAATGCACATACAAACACCTTCTTATGCTATCATGCTCTTTATACAAGTCACTTAATGTTAATATAACTAACACTTTTAACACATTCTCGAAAAAAAATTGAAAAACTGAAAAAAAAATGTTATTTAGTTTCAATCACTAATTACAGCATAATTGAACACAAATAAATAACTAAATAACCGGAAATTAAGGTGTAAGAATTTAAGTACAGCATATGTATAATTACAGTCACAAGGTTATTTCTTAGAAAGAAAATCTAATGATAAATATGTGCAACATATTTATAATGTTATATTTATAACATTTAAATTCAGAAAAGTGCAACAACAGGGTAAAAAAATACTTAACTGCACTGCGGACTCATAAGAAATTTGGTAAACATACTGTATATAAAGAGTAATTACATAGTAAGTGTAACCCCTGTGGCGTCCCCGGCGTCATCACGTAGGATGATGCGAGGTGCGTCACCTGAGTTCTAAAGGGGTTTTGTTACTATGCATTTCCGGCTGCGGAGACACACCCTCCCGGGAGGGTATTTAAGGACTTGGAGTACCAGTTCGGGTGTGTTGGTACGTGTCTCGAGGGTTAGGTACAGGTTTTATATGCGTTCACACGCTAGGAGTCTGTCTCTTTCTGTATGTGTCCCACAGTGATGACGTACGCCTGTCTCTAGGCTGCAGCCGTTCACCTGTGATGCTCCACCTGCTCTACTGCCGGCATTCTCGGAAATCAGGACTCCTTAGCGTCGAGTATTTTTATTTCAAGTTCACGACGCTCCTGTTTCTGTTCCTCGCTCATAGGCGACTGTGTGGAAGCGGATCTTTTTCGTTGGCGAGCTTTGCTGCGTTTTGTTTTTTGCGGAGTCGATCATTAAACCGACACTTTTGGATTGCTATTTTTGAGTTTCTGAGTCTGCTTTTCGCCCCTACACCGTGCCAATGACAAGTTCATGCTTATCTGCTCTGTATTTACAGGGTAATAAAGTGTAAATGTCAATAATATGTAAAGTAATTGGTCGAGCAACACCGCAGTATTATACAAAACAGGTTTGATAGGAAAAATGCCCAGAACAGCTACAGACTAAGAGTAAAAAAAAAAGTACAAAAATTTAAAATAGCAAAACAGCAAATCATACATAAGAAAACTAACACAGCCCTCAAACAAACGTTACAGGCTTTAATAATGCACATGAACAGAGGTGAAACCAGAAGCAGGAGTAAAAGTGGAAATCAAAATTTAGGTAATGGACTGAGCAACCCTAGTTGGAGAAACCCAGAACTGAAGTCGCAAAAGAAATAAAGGTTGGTGTGAGACCAAGAAAATTAAACAAGTATTAAATAAAGACGCATTTATGTCTTTTTATGTTATGCCTTCCGCCTGTGCAGACAGAAGGAAGAGTCTGAAATATATGTGACTTTAATGCAAGAAACAATGCAAATACAAAACACACAACAAAAAAACAACAACAGAAAATGTTAAACACGCAGGTGAGGCATGAGTGTTTTGAAGTAAGCGCACAATAAATGTCTAATACTAACAAGAAACTGAAAATTTTACTTTTAGTAGAAATATAATTTTTATTGTTTCATATTATGATTCATATTGTATCTGTAAGTTAATACTTTTTAAATGCCATTAAGTAAACCATTTTAAACCCAGCTAATATGTGACGTCTGATTTGCAACAGCAGTGCATATATGCAATTGTTTATTATTAAACGTTCTTTTATATCTTTTAGCACTTTATCTTATACAATTTCACGACAAAAAAGGCTTTTATTTGCCATATGGTCAACATTTTTAAATACACATTATTTTGCTAAAATATTTTAAATTATTAATAAAAAATAAATAAGCAATAATTTTTATTAAATCAACATAAAATATATCTTAAGACAGAATCACTAATCACCCTGTTGTGTATAGGGTGCACATGCTTTCTGAGGTAAAGGTTTTTGAGCTTGTGCAATAGTGACCCACCTGACCAGATGTTTGATTGTTGTAAATAAGTGTAGCAGTTATATTTCTCCCGTGTGATCGATCATTTGGTAGGGATCTGGCTTATGAACCTGACCAACACCAAAATAAAATATCTACTATATATAACTGATATGCCAGATTAATTTAAAAATAATTACTTATGACTGTTATATCAACATGATGTCCAGAGTTGATGGTGGTAAAAAAAATAACGATAATCTTTAAGGCATAAGACACTGTGTTAAATCACTAAAAACAAGTGACCTAATGTGAACTTAACACATAACCAATATTCCAACAAAAAAGACAAGGAAGGCAGGGATTTTAAACATACAAAGGGTAGCCACATGGCAGGAACACAGCTTAATCGAATATACTAATTACATTAATAAAATACCAAAAGAGTCCAGCAGAAGACATTGATATAATTTGCTAACCTAACTTGAAATGTGGCTTGAAAGACATTATATAATGTAAAGAAATGTTCACTTTTAGGTTTGTTGTGGAGTGTATGAATGCCCATTCCCACCAATAAAATAAAAAAATTCAGCACATTTTGTATTTTTTTATTATTAAGTAAATTGATATCCTGTTGTTTTAAAATAGTATCTATTAAGCGTCCTGTCAGGACTTCTATTTTGGAGCCTGACTCCCCAGCGAGACACCATCTTAATACACGAAATGGCAGCGGCCAAAAAATGCTGGTTTTGTTTCCTAGGCAATGTGCTAATTTCTCCACTAATCAGTAAGTGTTGCTTAGAAGACATAATTAGTAATTATTTGCTTCCCACTTACCCAGTTGAGGCTATGTTGTTTGTGTCACAGTTCTGATGCATGTTTTTTATTTCTTTTCTCTTTTTTCTCTCTTATTACGCTTCCTCCACCCCCCCGAGGATTTGTAGATCGATGGGGGTCCAAGTTAAAAACAGTTTGGGATAATTTAGGACCAAAAAGGACAGTTGTTTTGTTTCTTTTACCTCTGGAATTGTAAAAACATTATTATGCTTGTCAGTAAGATGTGTATTTTCCTTGGGTGTTGCATGTGTTTTGGATGTTATCAGCCACATAGACCCTCCCCAGTAACACCGCAGTCACATTGGTCGATTGACCGTAACTATAGCAGATGTGTGAGCAATTCGGGTTTTGCATTTCCTGTTTGCGTGATCCACCCCATCACTGATTCATGGATTGGGATTTCGTTTTGCCATCAAGAGTCATCAACCTTGGCAAGCCCCAAAATCCTGTAATGTATTGAAAACTCTACAATATACCATAGATTTATTTGAAGAAACAAGACAGCAAATTACTTCATAATGACAAAAAAGTCTTGCTGGATTTTTGTTTTTATTTATTTTTTTTTTTAAGGGCAGGGATTGGCTTTAATAGAAGTGTAAGCAAAATCCTAATTGTAAATAATAATTAATTATTGGGACTAGTCGCCTAGTGATGCTAAAAAAGAATCACTGACCAATCATTGATACATAAATGGACACATAAAAGAAAGACATGCACACAGTGCACAATTTCATATGTGCTCTCAACACAAGATGGCGGCGCGCATCAGTGCAGCGGCTTCTCACGATCCCGGAGAAAACTCTATTTTAAATTATTTTCACATCGGTGAACTCCACGCGAATTTCGCGTGTGAAATACAGTAGAGACGATTTACTCACGTTTAAGGACAGCATGGCAACGGCATTTATGGATAATAACCT
>JAOUQT010065616.1:0-10407 GCA_025769995.1 Xyliphius kryptos
TGAGCTTGTGGAGCTTGCTTAGAAATGGCTTCCTCTTTGCACTGTAGAGTTTCAGCTGGCAACGGCGGATGGCACGGCGGATTGTGTTCACTGACAATGCTTTCTGGAAGTACTCCTGAGCCCATTCTGTTATTTTCTTGACAGTGGCATTCCTTTTTGAGGTGCAGTGACGTTTAAGGGGCCAGAGATCACGAGCATCCAGTAGAGTTTTACGGCCTTGACCCTTACGCACAGCGAGTGTTCCAGATTCTCTGAATCTTTTGATGATATTGTACACGGTTGATGATGATAACTTCAAAGTCTTTGCTATTTTACCCTGGGTAACACCTTTCAAGCTATTTTTATACCCAATCATATTGTCAGTTGACCTAATTAGTGTTAATTTATGTTCCAGCTGTTCATTATATGATCAATTTCCTTTTTCCAGCCACTTATTGCTACTTGTCCCAACTTTTTTGGAATTTGTTGACACTGAAATTTTGAATCAACATATTTCTCCTTTAAAATGTTACATTTACTCGTATGAAACTTTTGATCTGTCATCTATGTTCAATTACAAATAAAATATTGACATTTGCCACCTCCACATCATTACATTCAGGTTTTGTTCACAATTTGTTTAGTGTCCCAACTTTTTTAGAATCTGGTTTGTATAACCAGACGTTCTTATAGATCTGTTCTTCTTTCTAGCTGGACATTCTTATAGATCTGTCCTGGACATTTTTATAGGTCTGTCCCTTTTCTTAACTGGACATTCTCATAGATCTGTCCTTTTTCATAACTGGACATTCTTATAGATCTGTCCTGGACATTTTTATACATCTGTCCCTTTTCTTAACTGGACATTCTTATAGATCTGTCCTTTTTCATAACTGGACATTCTTATAGATCTGTCCTGGACATTTTTATACAGCTGTCCCTTTTCTTAACTGGACAATCTTATAGATCTGTCCCCCTTGCAAATTGAACATTCCTATAGATCCTTACTACTGACTTGTGTTTTCTCGTTTGTAAGTCACTTTGGATAAAAGCGTCTGCTAAATGACTAAATATAACTATAGATTCGTTCCCTTTACTGGTTGGACAATGTTGTAGTTCTGTTATCTTTCTAACAGGACATTATTATGGAGCTGTTTTATTTCTAGCTGGACATTCTGAAATATCTGTTCCCCGTCCAGCAAGAGGATTAAAAGATGATTAAGGGATCTGAATTCAAATTTCATTTTAATGACTTAGTATTAGTAGGGTTAAAAGATGAAAACTGCATGACCCCTATATACACACACACACACACATACAGTTAATCAGGTATAATGCCAGCTTCAGGTTAAACCCCACATTGGCCTGTCAGGCTCAGCCAGCCTTTGTGCTGTGTTAATGCATCCCAGTGAGTCTGTCTGTCCCACACTTTCACACTGACTTCGTCCCTGAGGACACCACAACCGCTAACGCACTGTTCCGCTACCTGGCAACCAGTCACACTTCCAAACAGTAAATACCTGGCAGCTTCACGTGTTCCACCCTTAAGAGCCCGGAGCTGTTGCTGCAGAGATGGCGACTGTAGAGGTTGTTCCTGGCGACCAGACCCTGAGTGCTACAGATGATGTTCACAGGGAGGAAATTGGAAGAAATTCGAAATAATAAACACAATAAAAACATGAGGACAACAGAACATAAAATTATAGCGAGATGCAAATCAAATTAATAAACCAAATGGATGAATTTTATATAAAAATGGTGAACCCACAGTCTCATGTTTGTGTTTTTATTGTATGAGCAACATGTATATGACAGTCACAGAGGTTGTGTGCTTCTTCACCGTCATACCCGCCGACCCTCTTCTTTCACCCACCCATTTACTGAAAATAGTGAATCGCAGCATTGCTGAACTTCCAGTGCTGGTGACTTTTAACAACCATTTTGGGAGCATCTGATTCCTCCTCGCTGCACCTCGTAGCGTTAAAATTGAAGACAGGAGCCTCCTCTACTCCTTTATCAGTTGGCTGCTACAGTTTGCAGGGGGGTGGATTTTTTTGGTTGGTGGATTGTTTTTTTGATTGTTTATCTATAACCTGCATGATTTGGGACGTGGATGATTCCAAAAACAGATAGCAGGGACGTCTCACTTCCTAGCTGGACGTACTTACGGATCTGTCCCCCTTCCCAGCTGGACATTCTTATGGATCTGTCCCTTTTCCCAGCTGGACATTCTTATGGATCTTTCCCCCTTCCCAGCTGGACATTCTTATAGATCTTTCCCCCTTCCCAGCTGGACATTCTTATGGATCTTTCCCCCTTCCCAGCTGGACATTCTTATAGATCTGTCCCCCTTCCCAGCTGGACATTCTTATAGATCTGTCCCCCTTCCCAGCTGGACATTCTTATGGATCTGTCCCTCTTCCTGGCTGGACATTCTTATGGATCTGTCCCTTTTCCCAGCTGGACATTCTTATAGATCTGTCCCCCTTCCCAGCTGGACATTCTTATGGATCTGTCCCTTTTCCCAGCTGGACATTCTTATGGATCTGTTCCCCTTCCCAGCTGGACGTTCTTATAGATCTGTCCCTCTTCCTGGCTGGACATTCTTATGGATCTGTCACCCTTCCTAGCTGGACACTATTTACGATCTGTCCCCCTTCTTAGCTGAACATTTTTCTAGATCTGTCTCCCATCCAAGCTGCACATTCATATTGATATATTCCCATTCTAGTTGCACCTTCTTATAGATCTGTCCCACTTCCAGGATAGACATACATATAGATTTGTCCCACTTTCTATTTGGAGCCGTTTGTCGCCGCTGTTTGTCTTTAAAATCATCCATGACCCAAACTGTCTTTGTGAGGGTCCTGATGTAAAGATAATTTTATGTCAGCAACTGATTACATATATGAATATATCTAAGCATTTTAAAATAGTTTTTAATGTGGAACTGAATGAATTATTTATAAAACTTATTTAGATTTTTTCCTTCAAGCAAAATCAGGAGCTACATTAAAGAAACAGGTTGCTTTTGAAATAAAGTACATCATGAAGTGTGTGCTAATAGATAATGTAAATAAAATGGCGGTCTTCTTGTTAACTCGATTTCACATCTTCACTGTTTATTTCCCACTAGGTTTTCGCTGTCGAATTTATGTATATATATTTTTAGAGCATCCATCTCTTCAGACTTTCTTTAACTTTTTAAAAATTTATCCTCGACCTTCTGCTTCCTTCAACGTGCTCCTGAATCAGCACAGATCTGCAGTGCAGAGTGCAGGGTCCGCAGTGTACAACGTCTGAGTTAGGAATGCTTAACTACAAAGTGTATCTATATAGTAAAGTTAAGCTGATAAAATGTATTCAATTTGTATTAAAGTGTAGTTACTAAGGTTAGGTGAGCTGCTCAAAGATTTAGGCAAGAACCCCACTTTTACTCAACTGCCTTTATTTGAGATTAAATCGTAAACAGGAAGGACGTAGAAGGAAAATTAATCTAAGGTTCATTGCTTTACAAATCCTGTGGGGAAATTTCAAAAAACCTATCTACGCTAAATGACTTCCTTTAACGCCGGTTACCACAGCGTGTACAAACCCAGCCAACTTTCACATCCCTTAACGGCTGGGTTCTAAATCCTAACAGTAGTCATGCACACAGGGAGGGGGAGGCGGGGGTGTTACAGGGTTGCTACAGGGTTAAAAGTCTTTAAGAGCTAAAGATTCTATCTAAGGTAAAAACATGAGGGTCAATGTTGAGATCTATTTAGAGAACTGGAACGGTGGCAGAAATCAGTCAGTGCAGAGATGATGGTGGGGATGTGATTGGGGGACGGGGGAACAACCAGGGAGAAATGAAGTGGAGGGAAAGAAAGAGGCAGAGAGAAAGAGAAGCTGTTTAGAGAAAATAGTTACCAGAAGACACGTCAGCTAACGATGCACTAATGAGAGGAAATGCCATGATGCTGTATGATCTGGCTCAAATTTTCATTCAGATTTAAACACACCCATGTTGACTTCCCCTTAGCATCAGAGCTACTCGACCGCAGTGAACCGATGTCAGAGTATCACTTCTTCATCCCAGAATTTCTCTAACTGGCAGAGCTGAAAGCTGCTTTACTCAAGAAGCTGAGATTTGTTTTTTGGAGTTTTAAAGGTTAAAGAACTCGTGGTGAAGTCGCATGCAAAACGCTGTTTAGGAGCCACGACCATCATGTGCAATCTGTCAGTGTTTTTGTTTGGCAATCATTTTGGAAGCTGATGTCGATCGACACATCTGGACTGTGGGAATGATTTGTTACACTACAGCTGCTCGCAGAAAGCACTTAATCAGAATTGCTACAGACAAAAAGATCTAGTGCTAAAGCCGTTGCAAAACTATTTCATGCAATTATCCAATTGAAGTAATGAAAATAGCAGCGGTGGTGTGATGAAAACCTATAGTTATCTAATAAATTGTTTGAATGCCAGTTGTGCAATATGTACATGCAATTGTATAATTAGCTAGCTCAATGGCAGCAGTGCAGTGTGTATATGCAGTTATATAATCAGATTTTTAAATGGCAGCAGTGCAGTGTGTATATGCAGTTATATAGTTGTATAAATGGCATTAGAATGTTGCGGCTAAATAGACTGGTTTGAATATTTTAGTAACTGCTGAAAACATCTCATACCTGGTCCGTTTTGCCCTGTAGTTCTCTGTCAGTTGTATTGCGGGGATGCGAGGAGGTTGAGGCGTGCGGCTGGGGGACGATCCCACGCTGAGGGAACGGGAGAACGGGGAGGATGCCCCCGGAGGAGGGGAGGGAGGGACTGCCGCGCTGCGAACGAACGGCCACGGGAGAGCCTTCTGCTCCTCTCTCACAACTTGGGAGACCAAAACAGAATATTGAATTTATTTAGTCAGAGGATACATAAAAAAATTATTCATTGGCTCGATTCCTGGTCTCATCATGTAGTATGGCTGAAGAATACCCCTGGGCAAGGCAGCTTAGCCCAATTGCTCTGCCGTATACAAGGCTGCCCACCCCTCTGGGTACGTGTGCTCACTTCACACTACTGCTAAATGTTGGAACGACCTTCCCAGCAACATCCGTAAGGCTGACTCACTTAACATTTTTAGGAAACTTCTCAAAACCCATTTCTTCCACAGACAGTTGCTATAAAAAAAATAAAATAAATAAAAAATCCAGATTGAGTTATGCGCAAGGTTGATAGTACTACAGTGTAGCTGGTTCTTCCTAATAATACTGACTTGTGTTGTTTTCTCATTTGTTAGTCGCTTTGGATAAAAGCGTCTGCTAAATAACTAAATGTAATGTAAATGTAAATGTGTGCATGTACAGTATGTGTGTGTCTGTGTGTGTGTGTGTGTGTCACTGCACTGATGGGTTAAACGTGCAGAACAAATTTTTTTGTGTGTAAGTGCATTAGACAAACTAGATCACTCCATTAATGAATGCGCTGTAAAGGTCCATCCTAGCTAAACCACAGCAGTGTGAGCTATTAGGGCCAATGGAAAACAATTTGGACCTATTGAGCTTGGTGGATGTTTTCTGATGGATGGACTTTTCTCACTCCAGCAGTGTAACTGGGGTTTTTATGAAATATATAATATAAGACGCTTAGCGTGCGTCATCTCTATAATGATTAGCGTGTGGGTAGAGTTGAGAAAATGACACAGGGCGCTTGGCGTGCATCATCTCTATAGTGATTGGCGCAGGTAGATTGGCCGGAATGATCTGGGGCTTTTGGCATATAGCGTTTGGCGTGTGGGTAGAGTGGAGGGGATGACATGGGGCGCTTGGCAAGTATCATCTTTAAAGCAATTGGCACAGGTAGAGTGGAGTGGATGACACGGGGTGTTTGGCATATAGCGATTGGCATGCTGGTAGAGTGGAGGGGATGACACGGCGCTAAGCGTGTATCATCTTTATAGCAATTGGCGCGGGTAGAATTGAGGGGATGATGTGGGCCATTGGCGTATAGCGATTGGCATACGGGTAGAGTGGAGGAAATGATACGGGGCGTTTGGCACGTAGCGATTGGCAGACGGATAGAGTGACAGGAAAAATGCTTGGCGTATAGTAATTGGCATTCAGGTAGAGTGGAGGGAATGACACGGGGTATTTGGCGTTTAGCGATTGGCGTGCAAGTAGAGTGGAGGGGATGATGCGGGCCATTGGCGTATAGCGATTGGCATACGGGTAGAGTGGAGGAGATGATATGGAGCGTTTGGCACGTAGCGATTGACAGACGGATAGAGTGAAGGGAAAGATGCTTGGCGTATAGTGATTGGCATGCGGGTAGAGTGGAGGGAATGACATGGGGTATTTGGCGTTTAACGATTGGTGCACGGGGAGAATGGAGGGGATGATGCGGGGCCTTTGGCGTATAGCGATTGGCATGCGGGTAGAGCGGAGGAGATGATATGGGGCGTTTGGCATGTAGCGATTGGCGAACAGATAGAGTGAAGGGAAAGATGCTTGGCGTATAGTGATTGGCATGCGGGTAGAGTGGAGGGAATGACACAGGGTGTTTGGCGTTTAGCGATTGTCGCGCGGGGAGAGTGGAGTGGATTACGTGAATAGGCTGAATTTAAAAAAGAATTTAAAAAACGTTATCTTACCAAATAGCAAATCACTGAGTGACTAATGAAACGTGCTGTTAAAAAGCTTGCCACTAGGGCGCAGAATGGCTATGACAGCTAGTTTAATTATAACAGTGCAACACACTCCTAACACACCTCCACCAACATACCAGTGTCCCTGGAGTGCCAAGACGTATCCACCACCCAAATAACATCTATGCTAAGAAATATGGACTGAAGTAAAACTACAAACCCATCTATACTGATATAGGAGTGTATAGGAACAATGGGGTGTATCAAATAAGTGAGCTAATTAGTGTACAGGGAACTTGGACTGTATTCCTTCTGATTTGGAGGAACCTCTGTAGAACTAAACAGTGGGTCGATCTTCCCAACATTGTGTGTAAGTCACAGCATTTTTAGGAAACTCCTTAAAACACTTCCATTAGCACTGCTATGAAATAAAAAAATTAAAAAAAGAAATAGAAGCCCGGTCGGAAAATGCTCAGGTTTGATGATACTGTAGTGGAGCTAGTGTCTCCTTAACTGCTGACTTGTGGTGTTTTTTCACTTGTAAGTCGTTTTGCATAAAAGCTTCTAATAAATGACTAAATGAAAATGAATAACTGTCTATTAAAAAAAGGCCTGTTAGATGATGCACTTACCTTCTCTCTCCATTAGCGAATAGGGTTTGATCTCTCCCTCTGGCCTTTTTGAAGGGGCTTTCCTTAGTTGGACCACTATAAAATTCAAAATCCCACTTTTAACATTGCATTAAACCCATATTTACCAAAAGCTTATATTCACAAATGTTTGTATTACATGTTTTGTGGGTCATTTGTTCAGCCCTTTTTATGGGGAAAGTATGGTTTTATTTATGGGCTGGCTATGCCATAGCACAAGCAGGCTAACGGATGGGATAGGAATAAGCAGGCAGGGTAGTAATTTAAATGTACAGTGCATCATAATCTCTTAAAAAAATAATCGCTATACAGCAAGCAGGTCTTGGGCTTAATGCACAGGCAGGTGGATGAGGTTCTTTCAGTGTTGTATTTGTATGTTCTCCCTGAGTGTGTGTGTTTGTCCAGCAGTTAAATAAACGTAAGTATTTTTGAAGGGAAAATGTTTTCAGACTGTAAATAAATAAGAAGCATGATCATATTCTGACTAGCCGTTACCCATACTACACCCGGTGGGGGGCTTTTTTACAGCATGTGTCATTGACATCACTCACTGATTCCGTCTTCATTAAAGTTTTCGGGAAGCAAAGCGGTGCTGCATGATCAAACACATTTAATCAGATGTCCTCTTTGCTGTTGACCCGCATGCCTTACAGCAGTAGCTTCACGTTAGCCGTCCCACGTCTTACCCCCCACTCTACCCATGCACCAAGCACCATGCGTCTTCCCCGTCCACTCTACCCATCTGCCATTCGCTATACGCCAAGCGTCATCCCTTTCATTCTACCCATTCGCCAATTGCTATGTACAAAGTGCCACGCATCTTCCCCTCCACTCTACCGTCTGCCAATCGCTATACCCTAAGCGCCTCACTTCTTCCTCTCTACTCTACCTGTCCGCCAATTTCTAAACGCCTTGAATCACCCCCTTTACTCTACCTGTTCACCAATTCATACGTACCAAGTGCCATGCATCTTCCCCTCCACCAATCGCTATACACCATGCGCCTCGCTTCTTCCTCTCCACTCTACCCGTCCGCCAATCACCATACGCCAAACGTCTTCCCCTTCACTCTACCTGTCCGCCAATCACCATACGCCAAACGTCTTCCCCTTCACTCTACCCGTCTGCTAATCACTATACACCAAGCACCAGACGTGTACCTGTGTGGGAAACACTAAATGCCAAGCGCCACGCGTCTTCTCGTCCACTTTTAAAATTCATCAATTGCTATACGCCTAGCGCCTTGCGTCATCCCCTCCAATCTACGCGTTCACCAATTGTTATGCACCAAGTATCTTTACCTCCACTTTACCCGTCTGCCAATCACTTACACCAAGCACCTCGCATCATCCCCTCCACTCTACCCGTCCGCCAATCACTATATGCCAAGCGCCTTTTATTATAGATGTGGTTCAGTAGAAATAAGGTACGGCAGATGAAAGGGAAGGTTTTTTTTATATCTTTTGTGCAATGGATATAAAAAAAGATTACACTCGGAGCGGGGGTGGAGGGGGGGGGGTGTAATAAAATCAGTGTTCTTACAAAAAGCCATACATTCCCTGATCCGTCAGAGGGGAGTAGTGAGGATCTAGGAGTTTGACAGAACGAAAATGGAAACATCATGATCATGACATGAAAGTCATCATAAACCCATGTTTTCTGCACACAATCAGCGTCTTTCCCTTTAGAGCACAGCAGTAACTGAACAGGTTTTGTGATGAAGCGCCTCCTGCATGTCCCAGCTTGTCTCACCACTACATATTTACAGTGCAAATGCATCAACACGCGCCACGTTTCCAATCTGAAATTCGATCTGAATGCCACCTCGCTGAATCATCAGCCTCATCCCACCCACCACCAAACGACCTGTAAGCGGGATGGAGGTGCGCTGGAAATGTCAAAAACCAGAAAAACGTGTTTTATAGCATTGGAAAGTGGTGTTTTGTTTCCGTGTAGTGTTTCTGAGGCTGAATGATAAATGTATACAGTATCAGCCTCATTGTTATGATTCATCTGTAAATCTCATAGAAATAAAAACTGATGTTAAATTTTATTAAAGAACAAAAAAAATTTTGTGAATGGTGATAAATGAGAGTCCTGAAAGTCCTGAATGGTGCTGAATGAGCTGAACGAGAGTCCTAAACTGTACTGAATTAAAGCCCTGAACTGTCATGAACAAGAGTCCTGAACGCTGCTGAATATGGGTTCTCAATGATGCTAATTAAAAGTTCTGAAAGCTTTTAACGAGAGTTCTGAAAATTTTAGTTGTGAATGGCGCAGAATGACATTTACTGAATAAGTGTACTAAATTAAGAGTTCTGATTTGTAGTACTGAATGACCTTGCATTGGATTTTTAAACATCTAACTGTAGTTCTAAACGGTACTGGATAAGAGTTCTATACGGAGACGAATATTAATTCTCAACTGAAGGAGAGGGGTTTTGAACTTTAATTAACTTCACTCCTAAATAAGCACTCACCTGATCTGTTTGTGAAAAAGCCGTTAAACACCACAAAGTTGTTCACCTGAAACAGATAACCTCTATTTAATTCCTTTTATCTTTAATAAAAATATATATAAACCATAATGGCACTAAACACTGTATGTTTAAAGCCTATTAATGTTCCACTGTAACAGAATATTGTATTTTAAAAGCTGTATTAATTGCAATTGAGTTGTTTTTGTATGTTCAGAAAAGCTCTCTTGTGTCTCGGAGATGTAACTTTCAAAGAGTATGTGTTCTATTGATACCGGAGACATACTACCACATTGCATACTACAATGCAAGACTCACATATGAATTTAAGTGACATCACATTCCTAATCCATAGGGTTCAATATGATGTCTGTCCACCCTTTGCAGCTACAACAACCGCATCTCTTCTGGGAAGGTTTAGAAGTGAGGTCACACACTGATAGACGAGAAGGTCTGGCTCTCAGTCTCCGCTCTAATTCATCTCAAAGATGTTCTAGCGGGTTAAGGTCAGGACTCTGTGCAGGCCAGTCGAGTTCATTCACTCCAAACTCTGTCATCCATGTGTTTGTGGACCTTGCTTTGTGCCCTCGTGGTAGCTCAGTGGTTAGGGTGTTGGGCTATCAATCAGAAGGTTGGGGGTTCAAATCCCAGGTCCACTGAAGTTACCAATGTGGGTCCTTGA
>JAOUQT010065626.1:0-10406 GCA_025769995.1 Xyliphius kryptos
GCCCTTTATCCTATCCATTTAGCCACGGCTGACCCAGTACTACCAAGCTTCTACTTTTGGGTCCTTGATCAAGGTTATTAACCATCTCTGCACTGTGCTTTGACCGACCCACCACTATATCTCGAATTTTTGAAGAAGCTGTGGTATGCTCACTGTGCAATAATGTATTTTTAACAAATAATATCTATTTAATTAAAGTTAGGTTGTTTAGTATAGTTTTGTTTTTAACTCTATGGTGTCCTTGTGGCAACTAGTTGGTTGCATAATTAATTTTAGGGCTGCACACAGTTGTAAAAGTAAACCATTGAGATAATGTTAGCTAGGTATGCAACTGTGAGTGTTTTAATATTCAGATCAATTTATTTATAAGACATTTTTTGAAAGTATAAATCGAAGTATTGGATTTAATTTCAGAAGGTAGTGAATTCGACAGTCTGCCACGGCAGCAAGTAAAAAAGCATCATCTCCCTTGTGTTTAAGTGAGATCATATAATCAACATGGTGAGCAAATTTCACCTATGCCAAAGAAGGCACAGTATACCAGTGTAAATCACCACATATGTTGGTTAGGAATGGTGAAATGTATGTAAATACCTGCATTATATATATTCAACATATTGGCACTATACATGCAAATTACAATAGTCCATAATGACTGAAGCTGATGTGAGATTTAACAAACATATATATCTATAATATATGTGTAACATAATTATATGTGTATCTACAAATGCACAGCTTCAATAGCTAAGGCGGAAAAGCGAGCTGCTGCAAAAATCCAGGATATTTAGACATGCTGGATGGCAACTTGTTTTGAAATGTATGCTTAGTTTGTATTGTATTTCACATGTTCTTCCAATGTTTATGTAGTTTTCTTTTGATTTCCTCCAACCTACCAAAACCTAGTTATGAGATGAGATGACCCAGTTATGATTAACTGCCTACAGATAAGTGCCATTGTGTACACATTTTACCAAGTGATTGGCTGACATCCCACCCTGTACTAAAATGTCACTTTGCTGCACTTCACACATTAAATTTTATACAGTCTATTTGATTAAATATATGCCATATAAAATATAGAGATTAGTAGGAAGAGGCTAATAAACCAAGATTACAATTATGTAATTTATACAGTAACCTTGTAACGGAATTTGGAAAAAGCTAATAAAAGTCAGTCAATATCATCTGAAAGTCAAGCAATATTTGACGCAGTCATCTTATGTGTTAAGTGCATTACAATTAAATATCCTGACTTCAGAATGTGTGTGTGTGCTTCTGTCTAACTGTCTGTTATTTTATCTTTTTGGGAAGGAAAACATAAAACTCAACCCAAGGCAATTCCACTAAGCTGTTTACAAACAGAGTTTGCTGTATTGGTTTCTATCACTATAGTGTGGAGAAAAGCAGCATGTCTCTATTCTAGCCCACAACACATCACTGCCAGCAACTACAGCCAGCATTCGAAATCAATAAATTCTCCCTCTATGATGGTTTACACTTTTTATAGATTTATATTGCAAGCTACTGTGTAAGCTTAATTTGATTAAAGATAAAGCCACTATAAAATGATCCAGAATTACATGTGATAAGCCCTTACATATTTTTATAAATTGTATTTATATATAAAGATATATAAAGAATTCAGAAAAGGCTGGGTTTGATGAGCAAAGATCTCCATTTATTATTGAACAAATTATGGAAATTATCACAAGGGCCGCAACACATATCCAAAACAAGTGATGATGAAAGGAATGCTGAAATGGCACATGGCACTTTAAAGACATTAATTAACCTAACGCACCTGTCTTTGCGGGAGGAAAACGGAGCACCTGAATAACATGCAAACTCCACATAGAAATTTCTGTCCTTCTTTACTGTATGTGCCGCTGTGCTGCCTCTGAACTGATTAAATGTGCAAATCTTCAAAGTTTATCTACCTGTAAATACCCAGGCTGCATCCCAGGCTGCTCTGATAGTGGCCTTCAGCTCTTCTGCATTGTTGGGTCTGGCGTGCCGCATATTCCTCTTCACAATACCCCATAGATTTTCTATAGTGTCAGGTGAGTTTTCTGGCCAATTAAGAACAGGGATACCATGGTCCACAAGCCAGGTACTGGTAGCGGTGGCACTGTGTGCAGGTTCCAAGTCCTGTTGTAAAAAGATATTCAAAAAGTTAGTCTGCAGCAATAAGCATGAGGTGTGCTTAAACTTTCTGGTAGACAGCTGCATTGACCTTGGACTTCAGAAAACACAGTGAACCAACACCAGCAGATAACATGTCTCCCCATACAAAGTGGTCGTCTTTTGGACAACTGTCAAGTCAGCAGTCTTCCCTAAGACTATGGAGCCTTCAAAACTAGATTGCGGAGAAGTTTTGAGTTAATTCGCTGATTAGAGTGTGGCACTAGGTGTCTTCAATATTGAACCTTTTCACAATATTCAAATTTTCTGAGATACTGAATTTCGGTTTTTTATTAGTTGTCAGTTATAATAATCAAATTAAAAGAAATAAACACTTATATATCAGTATGTGTGTAATGCATGCTTATAATATACAAGTTTCACTTTTTGAATATGAATTATGGAAATAAATTACCTTTTTAATAGTATTCATATTTTATGACCAGCATATGTTTTCCTAGTTTTGTAATCTTGTTCTATCCTTGTATTTTTGGCAGCTTAACTTTAGCCTGTTTATTTTTGTGAACTTCCATATGTGTTTTCTGCTCTAATAGACTGTTGCTTTCAGAGTGATGGGGAGCTTAAATTATGTTTGTTCCCATGTTTTGATACCTTCTGTGTATTTATATGGCCTGTGTTTTTAGTTTATTCTGTTCTTGTTGTGCTAAAGTAAATAAAAGTTTTATTGTATCCAAAACCAATTTGCGAATCATTACATTTAGTAGCAATTATCAATGTACTAAAGCACAGACTGAAACCGTTAGTGTTTTTTTTAAATTAAAATAATAACTGAGAAGGTAAATGAATATTTATACACACTCTAAACAACACTTTGGTAGAAAATTTGCAGAAATCCATGGCTGAAATCAAGGTTAAACCACTGCTGCGCTGAGCCCTTTTGAAGGATTCTAAGTCAAAGGTGACTTTTTATACTTTCTTTTTTTGTGGTTGGATACATGCCTCCCTGCAGTTGATTGATGATGGAAGTCCATCAATGCTAGCTGAATTTACATCATGAAAACCTGTGAAGAATGAATATGCCCTTTATCAACCGTGCATATATTCATACATCAGAGTGAGATTAACTCTGAGCATGACTTTACCCTAAACTCAGAGGGGGCTGAAAGAATTAAGTTTCATTATATATACCATAAAAATAGAATTCATGAACTTAAGATCATAAGTTCTGGTATGCATTCTAAGCGTGCAAACACAGAGAAAATGTTTTGTATGTTAGTAGTGCCTTCAAGTTAATGTGATAATATTTCTCACTATAAATGATTATAAGTGACTATTTATGATTACTATAAATAGTGAAGTTAATTTCATTCATTTATTTTCTTCCACTTAATCCACAAGGGGTCACCAGCCAGCCAGTGCGCACCTGGCAACTCTGATAACATGATAGAACATGATAAACTATGCGATTTTGTGTGACGGAAACCAATCGACGGAAACCAAGTCAACTGCTAACAAATAAATAGCAGTGATTTTAAATAGATAGACATAGCAATCAGACCAATTTCTATAAGCAAGAATAAAGGTCTGCAGAGCGTAATACGTCTATGATTCAACTTATGTGTTTTCCTTAAAAGCCACATTGATGTGGAGGAATACTGGATAGAATTTCATGTTACTGAGGGAACAAAATTCTGATAATAAGATAATAAAACAGATAATAAAATTGTGATTAATCGTATTTATAAAACGCAATTACATTTTTTTATTAACCTAAATAGTTGTTTAAATTGTAAAGTAGTGCTAGAATGGAATAGTAAAGCCAGAGACAGAAACACAATGTGCCTACTCTATAATCAAGTCATTTCTTCAGATTAATAGTTCAGTTCTAAGGCAACCTTAAAAGAGGGCACATTGGACCAGTAAGAGCAGAGTGTTAAGGTGCAATTAGCATGATAAGCGCACAGTTTTGCTCAAAATATTTCAATGCACACAACATTATGGGTGACATACCAGAGTTCAAAAGAGGACAAATTGTTGGTGCACGTCTTGCTGGCGCATCTGTGACCAAGACAGCAAGTCTCTGTGATGTATCAAGAGCCACTTTGGGATGTTTTGGAGGAGCATGTTATAAACGTTTTCCTCCACCAGGATCACGTAGAAGAATGGCTTAAAATCCCTCTGACCACTGTGCAAGACTTGTATGTGTAACTGTATTGGCTGCAAAAGGAGGCCCTTCACCATACTAATAAATTATTGTGATCTAAAACCAGGTGTTTCTGTTTCATTGTCTAACCCCTGTATATATATATATATACATTTACATTTATACACAGGGCCAGTGTATTTCTAGTGCCGGTCCCAAGCCCAGGTAAACGGTGAGTTTTGCATCAGGAAGGTCATCTGGCGTAAAACATTTGCAAAAAATTTAAATGTGTGTTATTGACTGTTCCTTAGTCAGAATAATGAGATTGATGTTAGAAATTGAAGGTCTAATGGTGAATGTTGTCAGTGGCTACGCACCACAAGTTGTGTGTGAGTAAGAGGAGAAAGAGAGATTCTGGAGAGAGTTAGATGAAGTAGTAGAGAGCATTTCAAGGGAGGAGAGAGTGGTGATTGGTGCAGATTTCAATGGGCATGTTGGTGAAGGAAACAAAGGAGATGAGAGGTTACAGGCAAGTCTTGTGTTATTTATAGGAATCTAGAAGTACAGATGGTGGTGTATTTTGCAAAGAGGATGGAAATGGCTGTGGTAAACACATATTTCCAAAAGGAGGAGCACAAAGTGACCTACAAGAGTAGAGGCAGGATCACACAGGTAGACTACATCCTGTGTAGATATGGTCACTTGAAAGAGATTGGAGACTGTAAGGTAGTGGCAGGGGATAGTGTAGCTAGACAACATCGGATGGTGGATTGCAGGATGACTCTGGTAGTTAGGAAGAGGAAGATGCCAAATGTAAAGAAGAAGACAAAATGGTGAAAGTTGAGAAAAGAGGAATGTTGTGAGGAGTTCAGAAAGGAGTTGAGAAAGGCTTTGGGTTGTAGCAAAGAGCTTCCAGATGACTGGGTAGCAGCAGCAACAGTGATTAGATAGAGAAGCAGAAAGGGACTTGGTGTGTCATCCGGACATGTGAAAGACAGTAAGGAAACCTGGTGGTGGAACAAGGAAGTGCAGGAGGTTATTCAGAGGAAGAGGTTAGCGAAGAAGAAATGGGACAGGGAGAGGACTAAAGAAAGTAAGCAGGAGTATAAAACATGAAGCCAATAAAAAATAGAGAGGTAGCAAAGGCCAAGCAGAAGGCCTATGATAAGTTGTACAAAAGGTTAGACAGTAAGGAAGAAGAGGAGATGTATCGCCTTGCGAGGCAGAGAGAAATGTAAATGATGTGCAACATGTCAGGGTGATCAAGGATAGTACTGAAAAGGTACTGACAGGTGAGGAGAGTGTAAGGAAGAGATGGATGGAGTATATTGAGGAGCTGATAAATGAAGAGAATGACAGGGAAAGAAGAGTGGAAGGCATAGAAATAGTAGAACAGGATATAGCAGAAGTAAGGAAAGCTTTGTAAGGATGAAGAAGGAAAAAGCAGTCGGACCTGATAACATATCAGTAAAGGTATGGAAAAATATAAGAGAGGTAGGAATGTCGTTTTTGACGAGATTATTTAATGAGATTTTTGAGAGTGAAATGATGCGTGAGGAATGGAGGGGAAAGTGTACTTGTACCGATATAAGAACAAGGGTGATGTGAAGAGTTGTAGCAATTACAGGGGCATAAAGTAAATGAGTCACACAATAAAGATTTGGGAGAGAGTTGTGGAATCTAGGCTTAGACAAGCAGTGACTATTTGTGAGCAGATGTATAGTTTCATGCCAAGAAAGAGCACCATAGATGCAATTTTTGCTTTGAGAATGCTGATGGAGAAGTATAGAGAAGAGCTACACTGTCTTTGTGTATTTAGAGAAAGCTTATTATAGGGTGCCGAAGGAGGAATTGTGGTGTTGTATGAGGAATTCCGGAGTGGCCGAAAAGTATGTTATATTTGTGCAGGACATGTATGAGAATAGCATGACAGTAGTGGGATGTGCGGTAGGAGAGACATATAACTTAAAGGTAAAGGTGGGACTGTATCAAGGATTGGCTCTGAGCCCATTCTTGTTTGCTCTGGTGATGGACACACTAACAGATAAGGTCAGACAGGAATCACTGTGAAATATGATGCAGATGACATTATCGGTGGTGAGAGCATGGAACTACTTGAAGCGAACTTAGAGAGGTAAAGGTATGCTCTGGAAAGGAGGGGAATAAAAGGCAACATATGTAAGACAGAATACATATGTGTGAATAAGAGGGAAGCAAGGAGAACAGTCAGGCTACAGGGAGAAGTGGTCAGAAACGTGCAGAAATTCAGATACTTAGGATCAACTGTCCAAGCTGATGGGAAGTGTGGAAAAGAGGTGAAGAATAGATTACAGGCAGGATGGAGTTTCAGGAGTGATGTGTGACAAAAGGGTGGCAGAAAAAGTGAAAGAAAAGGTTTAAAAGAGAGTAGTGAGACCATCCTTGTTGTATGGTTTGGAGACAGTGGCAATTGACTAAGAGACGGAAAGCAGAGTTGGAGGTGGTAAGATGTTGAGGTTCTCATTTGAAGTGACCAGGATGGACAGGATTAGGAATGAGATTAGGAATCAGAGGGACAGCACAGGTTGGAAAATTGTGTTAGAGAGGGCCGATTGAGATGGTTTGGACATGTGCAGAGGAGGGACAGTGGATATATTAGTAGGAGAATATTAGAAATGGAGCTGTCCAGCAGGAGGCAGAGAGGAAGACCAAAGATGAGATATATAGATGTGGTCAATGTAGACATGCAGGTAGTTCATTTGAAAGTAGAAGATGCAGAGGACAGAGTAAGGTGGAAAAGATCGCTGTGGTAACATATATATATGTATATATATGTTATATAACATATATATACATATATAATGTATAATATCTCTCTTTTATTTTGACGGGGCAAGCACTTTCAGTTGAAGAAAAGCAATGGGGAGTAGTAACACTTAGATAATTGCCTGCACATTGTTATACAAATATGAAAATAAATTCTGTGGTTTATGCAAAAGTTTCATTCATTCATTCATAAATGTATTAATTTTCTAGACCCACTTAATCCTATTTCTAGAGTCACAGGAAAGCCAGTGCCCACTCTGCAAATTTGGGCAAAAGGGCAGGAACAACTGCAGACAGGTCTCCAATCCACTACATCCACACACACAATCACACTCAAATTCACACACTAACGAAACATTTATAGACTGTAAAGGTTTTAGAAATTTTTAAATGTATATACTATTTAAAAACTTTAACCTCAAGATCTTTGGAACACTTTAGACCTTTGTTGTCGTTTTTAATGTCAAATATCAAAGTTAAAACATTGATGTTTTCCCATTATATGTGTACAGTTTGCTATAATAAGTGTAGTTTTACATTATTGCATCAAGCAAATCATAATTCTGTTTGGAAATAAATATGTATAATACAGAGTAGGAACCACATACTTTTTATACTCTTTTCTTCTTATAATTTTTTCATACACCTTTCTTAACTGGCTGTTATACTGTAAAAATGGGATGTAGTGTGTTACCATTAAAACTACTAAACTTTAACTGTGTTTCCAGGCGCATTGCTTCAGTATTATCATTAAGTATTATATATTTTTTGTGTCCCAGAGGGGCGCATCATACATAGAAAACCGATTAGCACAGCAGTTGCTGTAGAGACTCTCCTTCATTTATTCTAATATCCTATTCACACCCATATGCGAGAAAGGCCCATTCCATTAGGCAAGATGGATGGCAAGGACAACACAAAAGAACAGTGGACAGCTCAATGCAAATGATTCATCAGGTAAGATGTATTTGACCTTATTATTTATAATAGGCATACTCTACAGCCCAGCATGGTATAATTCAAGTAAGACATATGGGTAGGACGCATAGGGCTCTGTTGTCTTTTGTGGTTAAAAATTTCTCCTACTGAAATCATTTAATAAAAAATTATAAAAAATTTAAAAAATTTAAAAAATGTCCCCCCCTTATTGATTCTTTAATTTAAATAAAACTACTGCTTCATTGTACACTTTTGTCCATTGAATGTTGATCATAGTTTTTTCCAATAAATAAATAAAAAGTATGAATTAAGTTATGATTTACTTATTACATTAACATTTAGGGCATTTGGTAGACACACTTATGCAGAACAACTTAACGGTTGGGTATTCGCGGGGATCGCGAATAGTGGTTGTCAAAGACATTGGAAGCCATGGACATTGGAAGTTATGTTTTTTCTTGTTTTAGTTATGTGTATGCTTTTGATTTATGCGCAACATTTAAGCTACAATGTTTTGTTTATGTTTTGACTTATGCTTTCTCATTAGGGTAATAGTGTTTTTTGTTTCAGCCCTGCCATGGACACACCCCTCTAGTAATTCGGCACAGCTGTTTGCAATAGGGGGTTTGATAAGCATGCTGGTATTTAAGGTGTGTCCCTGACTACTGACATGGGTCATTAAAGTAATGTAAATGATGTTAAGTGGTGAGGACTTGTTCTGTATGCGTTTTTACGGATTTTTCCAAGTGTTTTTATGTGGACACTGTTATTGTTATTTCACGTCTCAGTTCCTGTTTTCATGTAGTATGCATTTTTGTTTTCACACTGCATATGCTGTTTGGCTTTTGTGTCCTTTTTGACATGTCTTTGTATTTTACATCAATGTATGATGTGTCATCTGATAAAGGTGATGATATCATAAATAGGGACTTTTGTATCGTGCTGTAAAAAGTAATAAAGCTTGTTCTGACATTTCCCACATTGTCCCCGTGTTGTGGTACATGGCAAGCGTTGAGGTGCAACCCTATTTCCAGCACAACCTCATTCTCATTCCTGAAGTGGGATATCTCTGTGTTCTCTAACGTGCACTCCTGCAACGTGTGAAGTGAGCAAGGGTTTTGGAGATTGAGATGGTTCCCAGGGGTTCACATTAAAGAATAATCCGTCCCGAACTAAGATATCACCGCGATTGATCTCCGAACTGGAGGAACGTTTTTCCAGACCCCAGTGGCCCCAGATGATGAGGTTTCCCAGCTGGCCATTTTTTCTCTGTGGATAGACCCCGCAAATGCCAAGTCATGCTTATTCTGTGCTTATTCTGTCCCAGAGATACTGCAGTCCCAGAGATACACCCCTTTCCAGCACACAAACTGATGTTAAGTAGTAAGGACTTTTCCTGTATGCATTTTTTTTATTTTACCAAGTATCTCTATGTGGACTGTTATTGTTATTTTATGACTCAGTTTGTGTTCTCGTGTAGTAATTATTTTTGTTTGGTTTTACAGCGCATTCGCTGTTTGGTTTTGTTTCAGTTTTTGTAATGTATTTTTATTTAACATCAATGTATGATGTGTCATCTGATGATGATGATATCATGGGTACAGATTTTTATCAACCACTCATGACATCATCAGAATCAGATGACATGAATTAAACAGATGAGTTTTTGTATCATGTTGTAATAAAGATTGTTCTGTTCCGGCAATCAGTGAGACATTCCTTTTCCGGCATGCCCACATCCACATTCCTGAAGCACATCCTTGTTTTCTTCAACATGAACTCCTGCAATGAGTGGAGTGAGCAAGTCTTTTAGAGATTGTGTCACTTCCTGGGGACAGTTAATGGTTTTGAGAGCCTTGTTTAAGCAACAAAGAGTGGTTGGCAGTGGTGGGACCTTCCTTAAATAGCACAAGGTTTTACCATTTAGTTATTATATACTGAAAAACATGTGTAAACCACCATTACACAAGTTCAGTGACTGAGGAACATCGTAGGATTTATCCTGTTTAGTGCAGTCATGATGTTTAGTATCACGTCTCTGCTCTGCACACACACTTTTGAATGAGTTTCACGCAGGCACTCTGACCAGCCTCTCCTGGAACTAATTCGGTGAGCTGCAATCAGCTCTCGAAGAAAGACTTTTAAACAGCTGGTTAGAGTGCTTTGTGGGTCAACACAACCATCATGCTCTGTTTTGTGCATGCTATGAACTGTGTTTATTTGAATGTGTTTTTGCTGCTTAGTTGTTCCTAGCCTTTGCATTATTAGCTTTTGTCTGCACCAGTTAAAATTTGCTTATGCTTATGTTTACTTGGAATACCCTTTGCTCATGTTTTGTGTTTTTTGTGTGTGCATGTTTTACAGAACTTCTAAG
>JAOUQT010065636.1:0-20651 GCA_025769995.1 Xyliphius kryptos
CAACCCTGTGTTCTGACCCCAATCAAGTTGGGATACTTGTAAGTCGCTTTGGATAAAAGCGTCTGCTAAATAACTAATCGATGGTTAATCGATGGTAATCGATACTAACCCATCACCCTAACCACTGAGCTGCTGCACCCTCAATACTGTTATTGATTTTATAAAATATTGAAGTTTAAAATTAAAACAATTTAGGAATTATTATCCAAAAGCACGAGACATACCAATTGCTCAAAGTCAAAGACACTTTTTGCACACGTGGTAATTTTGAGGTCATTGCTATTCTGGAGTTCAGGGTAATTTGGATAATTTGTTAATAATTAGCACAGGGTGGCCGAATGTTTAAAAAACACAACAGAATAAAATTTATGAGCAAATGCAGGTTAGGAAAACTAATGCATTTTGGTATTTTTGCTAACAGGTGTGATGGCATCTTTATTTACATCACCTACTGAGAATATATGTGTTATCAATACATTGTACCATATATTCGACATCCCAGATAAAAATGAATGAATTAATTCATTATCTTCAGCTTAATCCTAGGGTCGCGCAGGTTCCCCATGCAGGGTAGAAGGTCACAGGCACTGAGCAGATACACCCAGGAAATGGCGCCAATCCATCGCTGGGCATTCACTTACTCACACAGCCACACACACACACACAAATACACACTATACGGGGCAATGTAGAACATTGAATTTACTTTGTATCCATGTTTTTGGAATGTTGGAGGAAACTGAAGAACCTGGAGGAAACATACGCAGACAGAGGGAGAGCCTGGAATCTCTCGATATTCAAACCAGGAATCCCCAGCGATGAGAGGCGAATGTGCTAAGCCACTGAGCCACCGTGCCTCCCCAGCCAAAAATTCTACTCCAAAATTGTTAAAGTTTAAGTTTGATTCTATAAACTATAAGCAATGCATTAACATGAAGAGAAACATAAAGACATGTGTGAGTTACAATGTACGTTATCAAAATTCTTTTAATACTAGAATTTTTATACAAAAAAAATACCTCCAAGTCCAAGTTTTTCACCAAATATTGAGATATTTGGTTGTACTAAATGATCAGATAACTTACCTGAAATACTTTGGTTGTGTTGATACATTTTCCCCACATTAGTTGGGTCACATATTCTATTCTCATAGCAGCTGTCAAAATATGTGACCCCTTGTACTGTAGTCCAGCTGCCCATGGAAATCTCACATGGGTATTTGGGCTTTGCTGCGTGGATGAAAAAATGTACGATTCACTGCAGCACACAAAAAACTGACCATTCATTCCATATACTCTACAAAAGACTTGTGTGTATTTACAGAGAATACTGCACTGATGTCTTTTAATCATAACATTTTGTTGCCATTTTTAAGCTCATGACAGCGTTATTTTACAAAAAAAAAAACTTTAAAAGTGTATATTCTAATATCTTGTGGCCAGTCATTAAAATGCTAAATCATTGGTGAAAAATCTAATTAATGAAGACCACCAATAAGTTATAAAGAACTTTAAAGTTCTTTGGCAAAATTAAAAAAGAAAGTTAATGTAAAAAATCTCCATTTGAAGAATCACTCCTATAGTAGGACTGTGTTCAAATTAGGCAGGATTGTTTGTACATTGACAGAATTCTCATCTGGCAAGAATTCAGAGCTCTATGAGTAATAATACAACATGAAGATTTATTAAAACATATACAGAAAAACAAGTTTGAAACAACTATCTATTTTAAGGTATTTTATATATACATATATAGTGTTCAAAGATTAAATAAAATAAATGAATAGAAAATCCAAAAGTTATTTTATTGGTGATTAGAAACATTGTGAAGTTAAATAAAATATAAGTTTGTAAATGGTGTATAAAGTATACTGTATAAAGAAAATGTTTAATTGTACAATAATTTCAATTTACAGTAGTTTTTTCTACATGGGACTCCAGCCACATTTTAAAACATGCAGGCAACTTAGAAAAAGATTCCCTATCTTTAAATGTCTGTGCGCATTGGTTTCAGGCTAACCCCGAATCCGCCATAGTTGCCAATGTGGGACCTCATTACATCAGGGATAATATATGTATACTATATGTGCTCTGACACCATTTTGTTTGGATACTTGTAAGTCTCTTTGGATAAAAGTGTCTGCTAAATGTAATATACTTGGCCAGGGTATCTGTCCATACCACACAAAACTAAAAATTAACTAAAATGTGTTTATTGTTTGAATGGGTTCATTTTTTACTGTGTGTGTATCCTGAGGCTTCAGACAAAACATTTCTTACACGTTTCATTGACTGTTCTGTGTTTTAACACATTGTATATCATAATAAGAAGCAACCACTTATGATTTATATTAATTTTAACCTTTCACTTTAACTTACTAGATGGATACAAACTGTTTAATAGAAAGATTTTTTTTATAAGAATGAGCATCTTTCTGATGCCTTAGTAGAGTATTTTCTGTTGTATTTAAACCTGAGTCCACCTAAAGTTGCCCGTGTGAACCTTTGAGCAAGGCTTAAACCCTTTTTTTTTTTTTTTTTTTTTTACCACACAAGGCTGTATAAAATTGTCTCCAGTCTCAACCATGAAGTTGGAATTCTCGCGAATTTCTTAGGACCAAAACATATGCAAAATAATCTTATGTTATGTAATGGAATTTCAATGAGCCTTGATCAAAGTTAATACATCTGCAAACCCTCATCCTAAAAATTATTTCTGTTATGGGGACCAGCATTTTGATGTCAAGGAGAAGAGCCCTCCATATACAACATGACACAAAATTCAACCCCCACCCCTTCCCTGCCCACACACACAAACACACACTTTGGATACCGTTTTGATGTATTTTAAGACAGTCGTCAGATTTGCTATTTGCAACTAATAAACCTGCTGACAATTTGCAGAACAACATTAATAAGTGGAGCATTGTGATATTGCTGTTATGCTGCAGTTCTACATTAAAGACTAAATTCTGTGAATGTTGCAATGTGAAAATTATTTTCAACTGTTATACCAAAGTAAAACATACATATTCTCATACATTTTGCAAAAAAATAAAATAAAATAAAAAGATTTAGTGTAGTTAATGATTTGTCATACTTAAATTGTGAGAAATTATTAAATTGTGTAACAACCTAAGGCCATTTCAGTGATGTTTATTCACAACAGTCAACCCCTGCAAGTATTATGCAAGTCAAAGGGCAGCATTGTTGCAAAAGTATCACTGGATATTAATAGTGAATTTGATAATTAAAACTGAAAGCATTCAGAGCAGAAAACTGTACAACTAGATAAATTAGTTTGTGTGGTGTTTAAGGTGATATTTATCAAAACTACAAAGCTTTAGAAAACAGGATGATTTAAAAAAAAACCCAGTGTGTTAAATTATCACTACTTTAACACCGTGTCTCACACAAACACATACAAACACACACTGATTTGAGTGATTGTTGATCAGCCCTTCTGGTTTCATTCAAGATGGCTTCATTTTACTTTATGGAGGTGAAGTTCCAAAAATTGGAGACTTTGGCGACACCTACGAGCAAGAAGAAAACCGTCAACTCTCGGCGTTAATGTAAAGATCAGTCTGCCTAAAATGTCTTTGCTTACGGGAGAAGGAGGCTTGGCAAAATTGAGATGGGCATACAGAAGTACAGCGATGTCATTCTGACTGGCCTCCAGCGCAATGGAGAGAGCAGTGCTGCCATCCTGTGGCCATAAAGAAAATCAAATAAAACAAGAGCAACGCTTTTCCATAAGCTGGAACTATTTATAGTAATAAACAAACCACTGACATTGTCTGTGAGCGTGGCATCGCAGCCTGGTACAGACAGAAGTTGGCGCACAATGTCCACATGGCCATGTTCACAGGCACACATGAGCGCTGTAGAACCATCATCATCCTGCAGATTGACCTGAGCGCCACAAGACAGCAACGCTTTTACCATATCCCCTCGGCCATGGCTCACAGCTAACATCAAGGCCGTCTGTCCAGCCTACAGTACAAGCATACACAAAATGTTTTTTTTTCCCCCACAAATCAGACCTCAGACATCATACCAAGTCGCCTTCATAAATGTGTGACGCCCAGTTAGAGAGTAAGATCTCAAATATCGGTACTTAATATACATGTGCCAGTCAAAAGGTTGAACATCCCTCCTTTTTTCACCACTTATTGTCAATTTTATCAGCTTTACTTGTACATTACTGGATAGTCCACTGGTATTGATAGTCAATGGGTATTGTGTTAGTCCCCTTTACTCTGTTCTTTAAAGGTCCTCAACAGGACCACCAAAAAGAAAGTATTATTGGGTTGGTGCATTATTCTCATTCCAGTAGTGATACTGAGGTGTTTAAATGAAACAGCAGCTGAATAAACAATACACCCTCCAAATTATACCTGTTCTGTGATGGTCCTGACCAATAGACAACAGAGAACCAGCAGGGGACTAACAAAAAAATAAAACACATGTACTACAATCTGTTATTTTAAAACTACAAAGTCCATCTATATGGTAAGATGAGAATGGACAATAGAACAAGGAGGTGTGCCCAAACATTTGACTGATACTGTAAATTTATACAACTTTATTTTAGGATTTACTTTGAATATTAACATGCAATTGCAATGTAAAATTTTAAATGCTATCAGGTGACCAGTATTTTGTTTAGTTGTCACTTAATAGCTTAAACTATCTTTCCAATGTTAAATATTTAAATACATATAGTGTAGAATTTTTAACTTTTAACTATTACAATAGTAAAACAAAATCATGCCATTTTTGTGTTTAATCTACAAGCTTTGATTAATAAGAGGGGCACCTGGCTAGCTTTGGCATTAACGTCTCCTGTACGGAGCAGCTGCATAACTGTCTGAAGGTCGCTGTCAGAGTGGAATGCAGCCAGAGCTGTCAACATGATGGCCGTGTAACCAGCCTTGTTCTGCTTGTCTGCGTTACAGAGACCTGAATAAAGCACACGCAAACATCACACATAAAACAAAGGCACACTGTCACTGAGTAATACACGGAACAAGCACAGATTTTAGAATCTCATCCAGCTTTAGCTGGCCTGGCCCTAAAACGTGCATTTAAATAATACAATTGATTCCAAATGCCAGAGAACCTCTTTCTGATTTTAAAGCATATTAAGAAATATATATAAGACCGTAACATAAACATTTAAATTGTACTTTTCTAAAGAACCAGCACAACCAAACAGACTGACCAGTGTTCAACAAAAGTTTGACCACAGGGAAGTTGGAGTGTGAGACGGTGTAGTGCAGTGCTGTATTTCCATTTCCATCAGCCATGTTTACCACAAACTCCAGTAAGTGTGGTGAGATGGAGGCAAAGGCTTCCATGTAGGCTTGAACCACTGCTGTGTCGGCAGATTTGTGACATGAAATACGTAGCCACTCCTGTAGTACTGTAGTGTAGGCTGTTCTCTGAAAGGAGCATAGATGAACAACAGCTTAGACAAACGCATACAGTCCTGTTTCCTAAAAACATACTGGTAAAGAATGCAAGAATTTGGAATTTTACTTAGTTCTATTTAGTAATGAGTAAAAAAAAACGTAATGTTTTAACATCATGTGATGTTAATAAACTACCTTAAAACTAGTTTACACAGTTTAGTCAGTGATTTTGAAAGTTACCATTTACTTGTTTGTCAATAGGTCTAAATTCTTTCTAGAATGCTTTTGCCATTTTAGCTTGTAAATTGCACAGCATTGTGGAGTCTGCATACTAAACAAGCGTCTTTGCAGGTCACCCTGAATCAACTCCCTTAACCTCCCAACAAGTTATGGTTATCGATAAATGTATCTATTTTTATATCAAATTTAATCTTCTCAAACATATACATGCTTTCCTGATCTTAATTTTGTTAATTTCTGTTTCCAATTTTAAAGTATAACTGATTAAAAACAATCAATCGACCAGAATGTGATTAACATCCCAAAAATACATATTTTGTAATGTATTTTTTTTATTTCAACCTTTAAACATTTTAAATAAATTAACGTAATAAAAAAAAAAAAATAGTTGGGTGGCTAAGTCACCAACTATTTCAAGATGTTTACAAAAACTGCTACCTACCGCCCCCTGTTGGCTGAAGGCATTTGGTTCTCCAAGTGCTTTTTGCAGAGTCTGAAGTGCTGTCATGAAGCTGTCGCTGAGTTGGCTTCTGAAAATACAGTGTCTTTTTTTACATTTCTTGCAATTTTAATTCAAGAACATACGAACTGTTAATAGCTGTCAAAGCTGCAACCTCACCTGCTTCCCTGTTTAGTTGCTTCTTTTAAACATGCATTTTCATTTGGACTGCTGGCTGAAGGTTTGCCTTCTTGCTGCTGGTTGGAATCATTTAAATCTTTTAAGGGGACAGCTGGCTGTTCATTAGGTTGTGGCAAACTGACCGCTGGTTGAGTGAAACTAGCAGTATGTGGAAAAGAAGTTGACTGCTGAGAGGTCGAGCTGGAGGGCTCTGGGTGGTTAGAGATTTGCATGGCATTAAACTCTGTGGTTCTTTGTGTTTTAACAGTTTGTTCCTTTACTGTGCATGTAGCTGATGACTGCTTTGAATTCCACTCAGGGGAACAAGCGGTGCTTTCAGATCTATGTTGCTGAGAGAATTCTGTTTCTGTTAACTGGCCAACATTTTCCTGAGAAGCCACGGCAGCTGCAGATGACTGGACTGCACAGTGACGTTTGTCAATATCCGAGGCTGGTGATTGTGCAACTTGTTGCCATGCTGCTATGCCTGAGACTTGTGACTGGTTAGTATAGGGTCGATCTGAAGTCTCATTGTGTGAAGGTGGGGCAGTGCTACGCTGATCAGTGTAGGTCAGGGTAGGTTCTGTATCTTTGGATTGTTCATTTGGAAGACAGATGATGTCAGAAGTGGTATGTGGCTGTCGGGCTGGAGATTCTGGTAGTTTTTCAGTTGCTTCATGATATTCACTTGCATCACTTTCATCTGAACTTTCGGAACTACTTGAATTTGAATCATATCTGCAAAATAAATTGTTCTTATTTAATTAGAATTCAGCTTTGATCTACAGTATATAAAATAAAATGTGTAATATCTATTCACACATTCATACCATGAGAATGCTAAATCTAGTTCCGCATTTTTAAAAAATGTTTTTGAGATATTTACCCTCCATTTACTCCAACAAATTGTAGATTTTTCTTAGTTAGAGGAGATTGTGGTTCTCTGTCTGCCTTCCGCTTCATTATTGATCTCAGGCTGGATTGAGAAGAAGCTTTAATACAAAGAGTGGTTATTAACACTCGACGTTTAGTAAAGTTGTATTGATAATTACTTGTACAGAAATTAAAAAATAATCTTGAAATTACCTGAATGGGTTGCGTCTCCATGTGCCTGTGTGACTTCTGGGCCTGGATGCTGGTCCACCTCTTTTAGCCTCTGGTGAAGTGCGGTATTGTTGACCGGCACTGATGTAGACATTTCGCTTCTCAAAATTTCTCGCACTTGCTTGGAGCTTATTGCAATTGGTAACTCTTTGGGTGATTCTGGAACCATGAGAGAGTAAACTGTAAATATCCAAACTATAGTGATACAATATGCTAACATTTGCAATATTTACTTAAATAGTAGTGTGTAATATAATAACGATTACTTTAATACTTGAATACAAATACTTGAATCCATTGTTGTAAATAGAAACTTTAATTCATTGTAATACAGAAACTGTACTTTCTTCTCTTTTATACACACACATTATTTATATATATATGATATAATCAATAAGGCACAAGAAGGTGTGCATTATTAAGAATAAAACACGGGAAACAGGTGTTAGTTACACCTCTTTCTGTGGTTTATTAACAATAATCTGTACAACTCTAGTGGCTTATTACTTTTATAAAACGGTTATAAACACACTATAATAAAAAAAAAAGTTTTATTTATAAATGTGTTGACTGAAAGCAAAATTGGTAATAAACTCTCTTCAGTGACATAATCCAGTCTGTTTTTTAAAATGAAGACTGACTCACTTAAAAGATTTCCAGTTTCTTTAACAATCAGATGCTGCCATCTAGTGGCCACATTACAGAAATCAGTTCAATGAAAAACTTTGAAAAAACAATATACAGTATTTTATATTGCGCATTTATAGGAATGTGAAGTGGTCAGAGGTGTGGGTTATTGTGAATGTCCTGACTAGACAAGTGGGTCAGCCAATCCGATTTATGGCCTAAACTACACGTTTTATAACGACTCTTTGCACTATGTACAATGACAATGAAGCCATTTATTCATTCATGCAAGCTAATAATTTCTGAATTCATGATCACTAGATTGAGCTTTTCTCTTTCAGTTAAAATTTCATGTTTTGATTTGTTATTTTGTATCAGTTAAAAAGTGAATTAATGCATAACTACAATGTTCTCAAGACCAGCAAACCGACATCTGTCAGACTGAAAAAAATGTGGATATTGAAATGACAGCCAAAATTAAAATAAATTAAAATTCTGTGCTCTGTTCTTAGCAGTGCTGTGCCATTTAAACAAATTACACAAAAACTATGGAATTAAAGCATGAAGTAGACCCCTTTTTATGCTGCCCTTGTCAACTGAAGCCTTCTTTACACACAAAACATCAAGATAAAAATAAAGTTACTACCTGAAACAGGTCCTATACAAATACTGTGATAATATTGCAAAGAACGGTTTTTAAACAATGCAAAATACAAGACTTTTAGAGTAACAGTTCATGTTTAGATACTTTTGCCATTACATACCTCCCTTCCCTAGAGACTCAGCATATCCTTTATGAAGTTGTCCCTCTAAGAATGTAGCAGAAAGAGGTCTAGACTCAGTGCAGTCTTGAGCTCTAAACAGTGTGCCCACACCCACCACTGTAGGCTGCTCCAGTGTGTATACCTGGATCCCAACTGTCCTTTGTTGCTTTTCTTGGTTATGGTGGGTGAAGCTCACCAAGGTATTAAGACTTGCACCTTCCAGGCCAGGTTGTTCCTGCCAACTAAGACTAGTGGCCCTAACAGCATGTGGTGGTTGATCTTGCCTTTCTTTCTGTATCATCTCTACCTGGTTGTGGGCAGTTTGAAGCTCTTGTATGGTGCTTTTAAGTTGTGCTTCCAACTGGTCCACTTTGAACTTCAGAGCTTCTGTTTCGGGCAACAAGCCCAAGTCCTTCTCAGTTACGCCAACACTGACATGACACACATTTTTCTTTCCAATTTCTGAACCCACCCCTATGGTTCGAACCTCCCTCCTGCTCCCAGGCCTTGCTCCACCCACAATGACAGTGTCCTCAATCTCACAGCCTGAGTCCTGCCGTGTGCCATCAGGTGTAGTTGGTGAGAGACTTTCCTGTACTTTGGTGATGCCACCCCCAACTTCTTCTTCTGGAATATCAATGTATAGTTCTCCCCGTGAACGGCCACGGTTGAATCCCAATGTATGGCCCAGGAACTTCTGACTTTTGAGCTGGACACTTAGTTGCCGCTTCTCTTCCTGCAGCACAGAAATTTTAACCTGCAGCACAGGTATTGTCTTTACTTGCTCTTCCAGGTCGCGGATTTTCCTAAGAGCCATGGCCATCTGCTCACGCACATGCTGCAGGTGAGCAGGAGTGGGTGATACAGGTGTAGATAAACCAGAGCTGGCAGGCGTATATGAACCCCCTCCTCCTTGGGCTCGATTGAAGCTGTGGGCGCTGGACAAGGAAGTGTTGGACCCAGCCACACTACTGTGCATGCTGCCTAAGTTGGAGATTCGCCGGGTATCCTTTTCCTCCTCCAATTTACGGCGTGCATCCAGTAGTGTTTTCTCCACTCGTGCCATGTTAAAGTTGGGGCGCTGTGAGTTGTGGTAGCCCGGTGCACAGTAGGAGTATGATGAATGCCGGCTGTCCATGCTGGTGTTAGAGCAAAGAGACTCGGTAGAAGTCCACCATGACCCTGTGTAGCCATAACCTCGGGGCAGGGAGCCATAGCGGGGTCGTCTCTGCACAGGCACTCGTTTTAAAGTGTTTCCCTTCTCAATGTCATTAACATATTTGAGGAAGTCCAAATCCAGACGGTACCCATAAGGAGTCTCTACTGAGTATGGTGCATCTGGTTCTTTTGTGTGCAGTGTCGCATTAGATGGCACGTTAAACTTTCCTGCAAAAAAGTACATTAACTGTAAACCAGTGGAAATCCAAAGACTATAATGATGCGTTACTTAATAATTAAACCATCCATGTATTTACTTAATGTGACATGCATATGAATACAGCATTCTAATACACAGACAGAGCCTACATTTCATAATGTCCAAATTTTGTAATGGTATTTTAACTAAATCTAATGTTAATAGACTCATTTATAGATAACCAATTAGTTTACTAGCCGTATTTTATTTTACAACCCAAGTTAAGAAAAATAACATCACCTTTGTTTCATTTTCAAAATGCATAATTACAAAAGTGTGTATAAGTATGATTATCCTAAAGACACTATTTAAACTTTGCTGTTTTAATGACAGCTAATTTTACTGACTAAGAATAAAAACACAAACGAGATTGGCATAATAAAATGCCTTTTTGTCATTTTTTTTACTATTTTTTTTTAGATCTTTATTAAGATTTGTTGTTTCTGGTACACTACACTATGCATTAACTCAGTGTCGTATAAAAAAAAGTGTATGAACATGATTAGAAAAACATAAGCAACTTCAGTAAAACTGAAAAACCCTGTAAAGATTATGCAATAAAACTAGCAAACAAGCATATGTTATTAACTTCATATGATTAAACCTACAATGAATAATCATGTTTTGTTTGTTTGCTAAGTATGACATATTTAAGAATTAAGATTATATTCTATCATAGGATTATGAAGAAATTGTATTGCAACATAACAAATACAGACAGGACTGGACAGTACCCAACATGGGCATAATCTGGGACATGTAAACAAAGTGTGTGGTTAGGTCTGGTATTTGCTTCCACCCATTTAATCAACAAACTTTTAGTAAAACTTCTCAATCCATGGAAAAAGAGAAGTTGTGGATCCAATGCATTTGCACAGGATAAAGATAAATATGAAGAAATGATTTTAATGAAGAAATACATAATCAGTAATTTTATAAGCTGTGCAAGCTATACATGCAGACTATAGACATACCTGGAAAATTAGAGTCCATTTGCAGAACTTCAGCCATTTTTCAAATGTAGCTTCCTGTAACACCATCACACACAAAACCTATAAAAAAAGAACAACAAGAGAGGGTAAAGCATTAAAACACAAGCCATTAGTCAAATGAATAGTACTTTATGTACAGGTTCAGACTCATAACTTCCCCTCTATAGGGAACACATTTAGACGGTAAAGACGGTAATATTTTTCTGCAAAGTTTTGCAAACAATTTAATTATATATATTTTTTCATTTCAATCATTGAATTTACATAACAGAAACTACAACCTGACATTAAGAATTAGCCTCAATAGCATTAGAAAAGGACTTTTTAATAAAACTAATTGAACTCTTTTTAAGGAAAAAATAAGGATGAATTTTGGGGACAAATAATCAGGATTTTTGGTGTTATTTTCCTAAATAATATTGCAACAGGCACCGTGGCTTAGTGGTTAGCACATTCGCCTCTCAGCGCTGGGCATTCCCAGTTAAAATCCTGATCTGGGTGGAGTTTCCATGTTCTCCCCGTGTCCGCATGGGTTTCCTCTTACAGTCCAAAAACATGGATTCCAGGTAAATTGAATGCTCTAAATTGCCCTGTATAGAGTGTGTGCCCAGCGATTAGATTAGCACCCTGTGCTGGCTGTATCTTTCCAGCGCCCGAGATGTTCTCCCCTGTATGGCCATGGGGAACCCGACCACGACCCTTGAATAAGTGGAAGATAATGGATGGATGGCTTGAATATTGCAACAAAATATTATTGGTGTTTTTTTTATGTGTGTTTCTACACAAGTTATCTATATGTGATTCAATGGCTCTTTATACTGCATTTATGCATAACAAGATGGTTTATAGCCATAAAAAATGGATTAATTCAGACAGGGCATTAATGCACGGCCCGCCACTGGATTTAAGAAACATGTAGTTGGGTTCTTTATTTGGATTTTGTGGGAAAAAAATAATAAATTCTGTTTGTGCTGGTTCTCTTTATCTTTTATGGATTTAAAAATTGATTACAGTGCAAACTGTACTTTTAGAAATGAATAAACTGGCATGTTGATTTTTGTTAATGAAAATTCCTTTACTGAAAAAAGCTTAATGCAGCTGTAATACCTCCTATTAAAAAAATCATGCATTTTTGCCATATTGTTTACATGTGAGAAATTAAATTACAAGTACAAGAAAGATAAAACTGATTAAGCTGAACACATCAAAATTAAGAAGGTTAACATGACTAAACATAAAGCTTTTAATTTGTTTACAAGGTGTAAAAACCCCAAAACTGTACCTTTTTGTACTAAACCAGCACAATGCAGATACATGTAATCAGCTTGTTTTCATTATTCAAATAAACGGGCATTGATTAAATGTTATCTTATGATCCTGGGTTTGATCAATACCTTTTCTGTATGTAAATTATCATGATATGGTGCTGCTAAAATTCCATCTTCTTTTTTATACTTAAGGAAAGAGGAGCGAATGGAAAAGAAAGTTATTTTGGCAGTTAAAGTAACTAGTGGAGAAAGGGCCTCTAGTTACAGCCTTATTAGGAATCATTTCTCTCTTGGTTTCCCCAGAAGGATGTATTGGAACCACATACACACACACACACACACACACACACACACACACACACACACACACACACACAATTTTACTCTTTTCCGTTCTTTCCATTGCCCTCAATATGGCATTTTTTTCTTACAATCCTGCCCTATATTTTTTTGCCTGTGCCCTTCCCCCCTCTCTACCTCTTTTCAGTCAGCTGATGATCAGTAGATTGCAGATGACTGTTGTCTCCTTTTCCTATTTCCTGCCTCTTAAGTATACAGCCAAACTCCAAAGGGACCCTTTCCACATTTAAATCATTGCAGCCAAACAAAACACACATTTATTTGAAGAATTGCTGCCTGCAAACACATTAGATTCTACACAGCCTACACTTTCTTTCCATGACCTTTCTTGTGGGTGTTGTTTCAAAATGGGTTAGAGGTCTTTTTTTTTAATAAAGATTTAAATCAAAAGTGTGGGCTATTCATTTTTAATTTAACGTCAGGACAATTGAATATATTTTTGCTGATGTCATTAATTCATTTTTTCAACTGAATCATTTATAAGGACATGATAATAATTATAAGCACATAATCCACACATTTATATTTGAAACTATTTAAGTTTACTATCTTTAGTTTACCTACTATGTTTTTGTCCTGTAGGTGGAAATTGGTTTCTCCCGAGAACACCCACACAGACCCTGAGAGAATATGCAAACTACACACGACCTTGCGTCAACCCAAAAATTTAGCACAAAACCATCTGGCTTTAAAATGAGAGAATCAACCACTTTATCATCACCATCAGTCTGTTGAAGTGCTTCCTAAACTATTTAAAATCAGTTAAATCATTTTGTGGTGGGAAAAAATGATGTATGTAAATAAGAAAGAATTAATAAAATAGTCATCTGTCACATCTATAAATATCTGTCAGTTTATGTCAATGTTCTTCATACTAGTACTTAGGCTTGTCCTAAACCAGCAACCTGCCGAAACACATTAACCTCTTCGACATTTATCTTATGAAATTTTACCCCCAAACAGTATCCTCATGTTGATTTATGTTGTATGAAACTGGAAAACAAAAGAATATAAGGAGTAAAAAAATACAGCACTTTGAATTTCTTGACAATAACACATCTACAATCGAAGTCTTGTCAGACTAAATAAAGGGTTTAGAAAGTAAGGTAAACATTTTCAAGAACACAAGAGTAATTTTCTTTTTATGTGTTTGGCTATATGATTGTGTGCGGGAGAGGGGGAGGTAAAGGACAGACTTCACAAGGAGTCAGATGATAAGATATAATTAGATTGCGGTTTAAGCCAACAGTATGACTAACCTCCCAATATCTTTAAAAGTGTCCACTTTTCGTGACACTCCTACATGTTTGCTGAAGTCCTGCCACCCCTTCATGCCATCATTCATCTCAACCACCCAACTGAAGGAAGTAGTGTTATCATCTAATTCTGTCTCAGCTTCTTTTAATTCTCCCTCATTTGCACAGTGCTGTGGCCAGCATGTGAAATGTACCATCCCCCACTCAAAAAATGTTCCTTTGAACAAAGCTGTGCTAGACTGAGTGCTTGTGCTCATACTTGTGTATGAATGTGTAGCAGTGACCTTCTTCTCAGGATAGTGGCCCATACATGGAGTTTCATTAATCTGACAGTCAACAGATCCCACAGCAGGCAGCATGAAAGCTTCAGCTAGTGTAGCGCAGGTTAGTCCTCTATTGACCTCATAGAACATTGACTTGTTTCAGCTCATTTTAATTGTTCTCTTCTCTTACTACCTTCCTTACAAAATTTGCCAAGTGACTGACCTACACTGGCTGCTTCCAAGGCCATGTTTTTGAATTACTTAGATGAACAAAATAGAAATAGAAATTTTGGCCCCCAAAAAGCAACCCATTTACAAGTAATATTATTTATTTTCTTGTAATTGAATAAAAGTTTAAATATTTTTAAAAGTTGTAATTATTACTGCATGCTCAAATTGGTTTATGATGATTACTACAGGAACAAAATAACTTTTCAATAATACAAGAGCTAGTATGAGGTTTAAACTGCAGTAGCAAAATTAGTCATTAACAAAATCAAAGCCTAAAGTAAAAAGTTTCTCATTTGAAACTCCAATTGTACTATATTTATTTACTGACCTGAAAAAGTATTTAAAAAATAAATATATCCATAATTAAGGTTTTAAAAATGATGGTCTATGAATATCAGGTTGATCCAACTTCAGTGGAAATTTCTCAAGACAATTTAAAATGAGGCTCAGTAGTGTGTCTAGCCTCCACGTGACTGTATGACCTCTCTAAAACGCCTGGGCATGCTCCTGATGAGGCGGATGTTCTCTCCTGTATTCCTTCCTTGTATTCTGGTGTACTGGCCTGTCTCCTGGTATCTGCTCCTTGCTCTGGACTCTGTGCTGACAGACACAGCAAAACTTCTTGCCACAGCTCACATTGATGTGCCATCCTGAATAAGCTGCACTACCTGAGAAACTTCTGTGTTTTGTAGACACTGCCTCATGCTACCTCTATGGTGAGAGAACTGACAAAATGCATAAGGGACCAAAACATCAGCCAGAAAGGATGACAACAGAGAAAAGGTCACCATCTACAGAACCACTCCTTTATAGGGGTTGTCTTGCTAAGTGCCTCTTATTTCCAACCTTCTCATTATGAGTTACTAATAATAAAAATCTGAAAATCGAGCCAAACTATATAATGTAAAACTGAACTAATATGTGGTAAAGTGCTGTATTCTTTATTTTTTTTTTCATATTGTAATGAAACTTTTTATCTCAGCAGTTTATTGATGCAGAAAACAAAACAATCCAACCAGATTAAGGCTCAAGTGTCAGGGTTGGAATTTCTTACTCCTTGCATTTTTTTTCCTTAATATCATTTGTTAATGATTATCAAACAATAGGCATTATTTAAACAATTTATTTCAGGAGTTCTCAACTGGTCTCCTGGTACCAACATGTTAACATGCTTATTAAGTGTTTAAGCAATTTTTATAGAATACAAACCAAACAAGTTTAATTATGAAAAATAGGCTCCAAAAACTAATTTAAACATACATATGCATGCAAAATGAATTTAAGAGTGATTACATTCTGAAACTGAGAAACTTTTCCTCAAAGAACAAAAATCCATATTACAAAAGCTTCGCCATTTTGCCTCCGAACATCACAATTTAAAGAGAAGGGTAAGGAGTAAACCAATGGTGTTTGGTTTTTTTTTTTTTTTTTTTTTTACAAGATAAAAGACAAGTACAAAATCAGATGATTACATGTACAGAGAAACCTCTGTTTTCATTTTTAATTTGTCCACAAGCAATCAGTGAAAACTGAGATACCTATTTCCATAAAAATCAATGGAAGTTCAAGTACACTGGAACTTATCTTGGATGGCAACTTTCTGATGCGACTGATTTCAGCAATCTTAATGGCGCTCTCATTTTTATTGATTTTCTTTGTCAACTCGATCAAGTTTCTGCTCTTTTTTCTTCGATAGGCTGCTGGATCTGGAAACTTTTTTTGGTTTCATAATGAAGCTAAAAGTACAATGTTAACTTCACTTTTACTTCTTAAGGAGAACTTAATGGGGACAATGAGATGTGTCCACATTGCGTGTGCATGCTGACTAAATCAGAAGCAACCTGCCAAAAGACATGTCATTTTTGTGGAGAAAATCAATGAGTACCAAATGTGATGATATCCAGTCAATGAAAACCGAGTTTTCCCTGTACTTTTTTATTTTTCTAACAAGCTGTCAGCGACCCACACAGATTCTGTTGTGACCCACCATTTGAGGAAACATTGTTTAGTTAACGCTCGTAGATCTCACTTCAGAATATACACTGTTTTGAGGTTCTTCTTTACTGACTTTTCTTCTGTTCTTGTTATTAACATTAATATGTACAGCAGCATAATTCAGTTCCTCAGCATCACAGTTTCTTGTGGATTTGTCAATCAAATCTTTACCTTGAAGGTTGGCTTTAAAGAGGAGACAATTTAATATGTATTGTGACAGCAACATTACATATATCAGATTAAAAAAAAATAATTTACATTTACTTTATATTTTTATATTTATTTCTTAAAGCAATTAAAAGGTCAACAATAAGGTCACTGGTACTGCTGGGTTATATCTTAGTGCCTATAAGGTAAACGTTGAGGAAGTATATAGGTCACTAAATCACCGATTCACCTCAATACATGTTTTTAGACTGGAAAAACAATTCATTTGGTGAAAACAAAAGCAAAAAAGGGAGATCATGCAAAGTCTACAGATAATGTTCCTTATTAAAACAAGACTGACATTTGTCATCTTCATTTCATATTTCTATGGGAAAATGGATTACTTTTCGCTTTCCTATGATCAATTGTATGTTCAATAATGTCATTGAACTCAAGACACCTCCAGTAATACAACCGGGGCTTGCTGAGTACCTACAATGCTGAAATTTGGCATCATGATTCCCTTACAGCTTCTCGCTGACCTACGTTCAATATTTTTTGTTCTCTATTGCATCAAACCTCGAATGGATTGGGGCCATTGCGAGTAACTTAATTTCCACAAACCTCACTCTATAAAAATGTATGTTCAATATATAAACTTTAAAGCCATCACTCATTCAAAAACAATTGTTTCAACTTTCACATTATTAAGGTTCCACTGTAGCGTAGCATGGGCATTCTGCTTGTAAAGCTATAAATCATAAATTTAAAAATGTACTGTGTAGTTTGGTAATACAATCAGCAACACAATCTCAATAAATACTTACCCTGAAAAAGCTTGCTTCTATAGATTAAAATACTCAGAACTGAGATCAGAATTACACAAACACCCAAAGCCATGGAAAGAACGATCACGACCAGATTCACAGAAGCTGCCGCAGAATATATCAAACAAAAAAAATCATAATGTCAGACTAAAATGACACACTACTGATTTTTATTATTTACTAAAGAAATATATAATTACTTAAACACATGAACTGGTTATTAAAGATTTAAATTAGAAATTTACACAAAAATGTAATTAAACATGATTGTTGGACATTAAAACTGATTTAAATATAATGTTAAATAGACTAATATTTATTAGTCTTACCTAGTTGTACAGTCGTTCCGTTTCCTAAAATGACTTTTCCACACATGGCCACAGCACAGTAGTAAGTGCCAGCATCACTGAGGTTGGTGATTCTCTTAGAGAAGTTGTGTTCACATGTCCGTATATTAAATGCGCTCTCACACACAGTGCTGTTGTTATAAGTGTACATGAGTTGAAGAGGAGTTTGGGCTGAAGCAGATTTAAACCAAATCACTTGAAGCTCTTCAGTTTTGGTATCAGAGAGAACTGAACATTGCAAAATCACTGAAGATCCAACTTGAACCGACTTCACCACGTCCCTCTGTATCACTGAGACTTGAGCGTCTGATTCACCTGCTGCCCAGTGTGAAAAAATGTTTGTTGTAGTTAATTGTAATAAAGATTAGTATATCTTTTTTTTTATTTATTAGAACCATGAAATAATTTTCCAATGCGTCAATATGTTTATTAAGGTCTTTTTTGTTAGTGTCAAAAGGTTTTAATTTATTTATTTTTTTTTTAGTTTAGTTTCATCCCATTAAAAAATTAAATATATGAATTCAAAACAACAATGATAAAATTAAAAAAAACAAAACAATAATGTATATAAAATTTTGAATAAAACGAAAGAAGTAAAAATTTACAATATCTTCCCCATTCACAAAATCAAATAAATTAACCAAAGGAGGACTTCACTGTCAGCGTCTGTTGCAAAAAATAAAATAAAATAAGCAGGGTTTATTTCAAAATATAAAATCTGGAGAATGCAGCAAGACAAAAAACTAATATCTTTAGAAGCAAACAGTAGATAAGTTTACCATTTTTACAACATTGATATGCTTCGACAATGATTAACATTGATAACAATAAAATCAGCAAAACATTTTGCTGTATTTATTCAAACTTACCTTTTACTGATAAATATGTTCCTTTTCCAAAAATAAATTCACCTATTTTTACACCACAGTAATAAACAGCCTCATCTTCTGGTTCCACTTTAAAAATATTTAAATGGCAACTTGTTTCTTTTTGATTAATAGAAAACTTTTTGAATTGAGTATCTGATTTAGATTGAAATTCTTCTTTAAAATGAACATTTCCTGCATAAACGGTGACCATTAAATTAGGTCCATTTCCTGCTTTTTGTTTATACCAAACAAGGAGTTCGTTTATGTCAGGTAAAAAACACTGCAGTGTCACATTGTCACCAAAAGCAGCAGTAATCAATCGCTTCGGCTGATCGACAGGGTTTAAAAATGCAGCATCTGCTGATAAAAATCCAAAAACAAAAGATCAGTTGAATCTAAAAAAAATATCATTGTTAATTTTAAGACTATATATAAAGCCATATAATCTTACAGATGATTTTTGCAAAACATGTTGATGAAAAAAAGCCAAGTGTGTACGTATGCAATGGCCAAATGCACGTTTACTTACCTACATTATTAAAAAGGATCGCTGTAATCCACATAATCATTGCCATCATAATTTAGGAGTCTCTTCATTGCATGGTCTTCTAGTAAAGTAGTGTGAGTTCAAACTGAGCAGCAGGGGTGTTGCTTTTAGTTTGAGCTCAGCCCACACACCTTTGTAAGTAGTCCAGTAGTTTCCTCCCCAAAAACCTTACTTTTTGTGGGCTGTTCATAAAATATGTACAGTCAGTCTTGAGAGTACAGCATTTTCCACAGTGATAAATTAAACTCTTTTCTGTTTTTGAATTTTTTAACTGTTTTAATAAATATTTATTAATATGTACACATCCTCCATGTTCATCTGGCCCACTTGCCGCATGGAATGATGGCACTTGTAAGTACCACTTCCAGTTGCAAGGTGTGGCTTGCATATGAACCTTATCAACCTTATATGAACCAAAGGTTTCGCATGCAGCGATCACTGGCAAATCTTTACCAGGCATTAGCCAGTTTTGTTTCAGAACATGTGGGCCAAATGCACGTTTTCAGTTTTTGGCCATCCTTGGATCATATTTACATAGCACTGTCATATTTTTATCAAATGGGGGCCAGATCAATTTTGGAATATGTGGACCACCTTTGGTTGACATGCAGTTTGCCAGTGCTGCCAGCAGTGTTAAAGCTTAGCCAGATGTGGCCCACATCCATAAGCAATCTGGGTTTGATATTCAGACAGAAATAAAAAATGTAAAGTAACGTGGCATTATTGTAAAATAAAAGCACCAGCGATGACCAAATGCTTTTAAAGAGCACTAATTAAGTGTACTATTAAAAAAGTCTGACTCAAGTCTGAATGAGAAGATCCATAGATGGTTTTGTATGCCTCCTACAGAATGTAAGCATCTGAACTATATCCAAAGCAGAAAAAAATGTTTAAAAAATGCATACATTTTGAAGGAGTCATATGTAATTTGTGTGACACAGGTCAAGCAAACATCCACCGAAAGCATACAGTTTATTTTCTATTTGGCGTCCTATCTTACATTTTACAGAGGGCAAGTCAGGATGCTCATTGTGTTTTCTGTCTTTTTTCATGCCTTGCGAGTGTCATTTAAAAAGCAATGGAGCTTGTGAATATATGTACCCTGATGGGTGTGGTAGTCTTAAAATGAGCTTTCAGGTACCTTTCTGGTATATTGTTATTTTGGCAACAGAAAACACTGACTTTACACTTCAAATTTGGCCAGCACTTAGTTACACTTCATGTTTTAACGTACATTTAATTAATGAGTCTATAAAGAAATGTCTGAATCCGAATACTTTATTTGTATCTTCTTCTTCTTCTTTGTCTTTCGGCTTGCTCCCTTTCGGGGTCGCCACAGCGGATCTTCTGCCTCTTCGCTGC
>JAOUQT010065637.1:0-10405 GCA_025769995.1 Xyliphius kryptos
CCCCCCCCCCCCTCTCTCTCAGTCTCCTTCACCATCTCTTCCCTCCTGATCTGATCTGCGGTTCTGGAGGTTGTGTGATCGAGACCTGTGCAGGAGAGCTCGAGCTGATGGCTCCAGAGAAGGACAGCAGTGAGGGCTTCAGCTTCTCTGTGAGTATGTCTCATTGACGTTACTGATGATGTTCTGTCCTGCTTTAGAACCTTTACCGTCTCCTGTTATTCAGTAACAACACAACGGTGAGAACGACAGATTAAAGCAGCTCTCCTTCTCCTGAGCTCACGGTTTTAAAACAGTTACTCTGCAGAGTTTAACTTTAATAAATTTACCGTCAACAAGAAAATTAAATCAAAAGTCTCTAAAACATTAACAGACTCCCGCCTCAGATGGTTGATCAGTTATCTTCAGGATTTATTGCTGGTTATCTGCCTTTAGACTGTTGAGGGTGGTTGAACTGAAGAGCTATAAACATTGTGTTCTGATAAATCTGTGCCAAAAGTTTTTATTGTCATTTTAAAACTTCATCTCTGTGGAGAGTCCCAGTCTCACAGTTTAACAAAGAGATCTTTATTGTTGTTGTGCCGTATGCAGATATACAAAACTATATAACTCAGTTTATATAAAAGCCTAAAGTCAACGTGCACAGATCCCAGAGCTCAGATCAGAGAGGGTCAAGGGCCTCTGTTAAGGATCCTTAAAAGAACCCTTTACTCCTGAGCCTGCAGTGCTTTAAAGAGGAGTTTATGAACATGTTCTTCTGAGTGGGATTATCAGTGATACAGTTCAGTGAGAGTGTATAATAACATTCATTCTGAATAAGCAGAGCACGTTGAATGAGTTATACATTACAGGGTTAAACATTACAGGGATGCACACGGCAGAATGAAGGGTTGTTGTTCATATGTTTATGTTGGTTTAGTTTTAAATTTAGCAGATCATGGAAGGACTATCCCATCAGTCACCAGCCTGAGTCTGGAACCATGCAGCTCGCTGTATGGACAGATCTCCTCCATCAAACACAAGGTCTGTGATTTTTTTGTTCAAGTCTGCAGGGCACAGACTTTTGGTCAGACACACAATATCAGCAAATTCAACTCAATGCATTTAAAAATGAATTAATAATTGGTTATTTTTGCTGATGCTTTTATCCAAAGCGACTTACAGGTATCCCAACTTGATGGTTGGGATCAAAACACAGGGACCCACATTGGTAATTTCAGTCGACCTGGGATTTGAACCCTCAACCTTCAGATTGAGAGTCCAACACCCTAACCACTGAGCTACCATGCCCAATTAATCGGCATCACAATCAATATCCAACATCAGGATCCAGAATGTTTACAAACAGAGAAGGAAGTGAAGTTCAAAACGATTATACATTTTTTTTTCAATAAAAAACTTTATTGAGACAATAAAACATCGAATCAGTATGAACATTCAAACTCCTGTTCTGTAGTCAGCCACCAGAGGGCAAGAGAGAGTCAGGTTGTTTTTTGCTGATGAGAGGATTCATGTCGCCCCCAGCGGTTCAGTGTAAAACTGCAGCTTTTATAGAAAACCTCTCAAGGTTCGCGTGTTTCTAAATGTTCTGATTGTCTCTCAATAAAAACAATTTGCAACAGATTCACCTTCATCTCTGCAAAATAAAAGACATTTCTTTGTCATTTCTTTATTTATGGTGAAGCTGTGAGATTAGTGATTTGTATTTAGGTTTTAAGTTGAGGTTTTTTTATTCGAGGTTCAGATAATAACTGATGGAATGATGACCATGTTTTTAGGTGGACAGGGTGCTGGATCATCTCTGTGGAACGTCTGATGAGCCGAATGCAAACCTACCAACAAAAAACCTGATGGACAAATTAGCTTACTGTGTAACTGATGTGCCACCCTGGTACCTGTGCATCATCCTGGGCATCCAGGTGAGGGGTGCGGGGGAAACATTCCCAGCTTGAGTACAAGTTCTTGGACAATTTAAAATCAGTAAAACTGCAGCTCTGGTTGAGTAACTGTCTGTCTGTCTGTCTGTCTGTCTCTCTCTCTCAGCACTGTCTGACTGCGTTTGGTGGCATCATCGCCATCCCACTGATCCTGTCTCAGGGGTTGTGCCTGCAGCATGATGCTCTCACTCAGAGTCACCTCATCAGCACCATCTTCTTTGTTTCGGGGATCTGCACCTTACTGCAGGTCACTTTGGGCATCAGGTAGAGTTTCAGTTCAAACCTGCACTGTCCGAAACAGGGGTCCCTCCGCTGGGGGAGTTCAGCAACAACAGATAGAGAATACAGACTTAAGCTTCAATTACATGAACTTAAACCTGCAAAACAATCTGTAAAAGTTTAACAAACTTATTACAGATGAGTAAGTGATCTTATCAGGAGCTTCTCTGTGGGATCCAGCTGCAGCAGATGTTCTCCTGGGCGTGATGTGAGCATGCTGTTTTCATTCAGCAGGTTTGAGTTCTGGAAACTGAACACACTAACATGAGGGAACTGATGGAGAGGGTCGAGTTTAGTTTTTTTGGTGTTATTAATCAGCAGTGAGGCCCTTTGGGTTTTAAATGGGATCTGATTTAAACCTCTCAGCTTTAAAAAATATATATGAAAATGAAAACTCATTCGTTTATTCATTATCATGCAGGGTAGAACATCTCAGGCACTGGGCAAATACACTCAGGACAGGACGCCAATCCATCACTGGGTACTCACACACACACACACACACACACACACACACACACACACACACACAGACTATACAGGGCAATTTAGAGCAGCCATTTTACCTTGAATCCATGTTTTTGGACTGTGGGAGGAAACCAGAGAACTCGGAAGAAACCCACACAGACACGGGGAGAACATTCAACCAGATTGGGATTCGAACCAGGAATCCCCAGTCCTGAGAGGCGAACATGCTAACCACTAAGCCACCAAAATTCAAACTGTTTTTGTTTTTCATAAATCAGGTTGCCAATTCTTCAAGGTGGAACGTTTACACTTCTTGCACCCACAATGGCTCTGCTGTCCATGCCAGAGTGGACCTGTCCCGCCTGGACACAGAACGTGTCTCTGGTCAACACGTCCTCTCCCGAGTTCATTCAGGTCTGGCAAAGCCGCATGCAGGTGGTGAGTTTCTTCGGATTCATCTTAAAAGTTAATTCATTGTGGAAGCTCAGTGTGAGGAGACTGGGCTTGTGGGTTCAAATCCCAGCTCCACTGAAGTTACCAATGTGGCTCCTTGAGCAAGATCCTTAACCCTCGTTTCTCCAGGGTGCTGTATTGACCCTGTGTTCTGACCTCAATAGATTTGGTATTATTTGGATGTCGCTTTTGATAAAAGCGTTTGCTAAATGACCAAATGTCACGTACTGTGATCAATGTTTAGGGGGAGGGGGGTGTTAGGTGTTGGAGACTATCCCAGTCCACCCTGACCAGCTAGTCCATCCATCACAGAGCAGACACTCAGACAAATTCAGATGGACACTTTGATGTTTTTGGACTGTTTAAATTAAAGTGGATGTTCTGGATGAAACCCCTTACAGACTCAGGAAGAACATTCAAAATCCACATAAAAAGAGCCTCGCCCACCCTGACTGGGAATCAAACCCAGGACCTTTTCACTGTGAGGTGAGAACACTGACCTGGTCACCACCCCGGATGAGGACATGCTTAAACTAATGGCTGTTTCTTCTCCAGGTCCAGGGTTCCATCATGGTGGGCTCGCTGTTCCAAATACTGGTGGGGTTCTCGGGTCTCATCGGTTTGTTCATGCACTTCATCGGTCCACTGACCATCGCACCCACCATATCACTCATCGGCCTCTCTCTGTTTGACTCGGCCGGCACGAGCGCGGGAAACCACTGGGGCATCGCAGCCATGTAGGTCCATCAGAGCATCTGCACATTCAGGACTTATATTCAGTTTGAGTGAAGGTAGAGTTTACAGGTAGTAACAGATGACCTCTCCATGACCTCTGACCCTCCACAGGACTACAGGTCTGATCGTGCTCTTCTCTCAGTATCTCCGGCACATCACCGTTCCATTTCCTACATACAGCGGGTCCAAGAAGCTCCACCTCTCCAGGATGAACATCTTCCAGATCCTCCCTGTGAGAATGTTTCCATCTCAGACATCAAACCGTGATGGGCGAGCTGCAGCTGAACCCCCTTTGATTTGATTGGTTCCACAGGTTCTGCTGGGTATCACTTTATCGTGGCTCATCTGTTACATCCTGAGCATCTACGATGTCCTGCCCTCAGATCCACAGCAGTATGGATATCTGGCTCGTACGGACATTAAAGGAGATGTAGTGAGCAGTGCACCCTGGTTCAGGTTTCCATATCCAGGTACTGAACGGTGGATCTGAACCGGTTCCTTCTGCTTAATCAGATCATTGGATTTGTTCTTTTTTAATGTCTTGAGGTTTTTATTTGATTGTAAGATTCAGAATTTCCGATGTTGAAGGTGTTTTCAGTTCATTTGCAGTTTAAAGAAAATATTTTAAGCTGAGTTCTGTTTTGGTCTCTGATCTCAGACACAGCTGTGACAGGAACCTACAAATCACACAGAATTTTTAAAACCGTACTTTGATTTATTTTTTAAATGTTTTTTGTTGTTTGGGTTCTGTTCCTTTAGGGCAGTGGGGTTTACCCACTGTGAGCCTTGCAGGGGTATTAGGGATCCTAGCCGGGGTCATATCCTCGATGATCGAGTCAGTGGGTGACTACCACGCCTGCGCTCGGTTAACTGGTGCCCCCACTCCTCCTCGGCATGCGATCAACAGGGGAATCGGTATCGAAGGTCTGGGCTGCCTGCTCGCCGGAGCTTGGGGTACGGGTAACGGGACCACGTCCTACAGCGAGAACGTCGGCGCTCTGGGCATCACTAGGGTACAACAACCAAATATTCAGCTGAATGAGTCTTTACAAAGAAACCAGTTAGATTTCTGATCCGAGTTCTGAAGGAAGGCTGTATCTGCAGGTGGGGAGTCGCATGGTGATCGTATCCAGTGGCATCATCATGGTCATCATGGGACTGTTTGGGAAAATAGCAGCCGTTTTTACGACGATCCCTACGCCTGTCATCGGGGGGATGTTTTTGGTGATGTTCGGCGTCATCGCAGCTGCAGGTGTCTCTAATCTCCAGGTAATAACATTCAGTGACATCACGCATTAATGAAACCATTGGCTCTCCATAACCAAAGCACCGAACCTCTGTTTCCAGTACACAGATATGAACTCCTCCAGAAACATCTTCATCTTTGGGTTCTCCATGTTCTCCGGCCTCGTCATTCCAAACTGGATTTTAAAACACCCCTCTGCCATCGCCACAGGTACGTCACCTTTACTGTATGAGGAACCTTACAAAACTAAGAGACACAAACACATGAGCAGTCAACAGTAGGAGGTGGAATCAATAAACTTCTGTGTAAGATGACAAAGTGAAGCCACGCCCCTTCACTGGTTTTGACATCATCAGAAATCTGAGCATTGGACTTTTTATTCATAACTGATAAATGTAGTGAATGTTCTGAATTTGAATGAAGCAGCAGAAGCAGATGGATGATGGGTAATGGAGGCTCTCCTTGCTCTTGTCTCAGGTGTTGTTGAGTTGGACCAGGTTTTGCAGGTTCTTCTAACCACCAGCATGTTTGTCGGAGGATTTTTTGGATTTGTTCTTGACAACACCGTCCCAGGTCAGTGCTGCCAGCTTTACTCTGTTAATCTCATAGTGATGAAGATGAAGAGATCTAAAGTTTGTTTGTGCCTCAGGAACGAAAGAGGAGCGAGGGATCGAGGCGTGGAACGATGTCCATCACCAAGAGCCTGAGAACATTATAGAAAGTGATGAGGTCTACGGTCTTCCCTGTGGTATGACCTCCTGGCTCACCTCCTACACCTGGATTAAATATGTCCCGTTCTGCCCCGCCCACAAAACCAGACGCCATAGCGACACGGCCAGCATCTCTGGGAACAAGGCTTTAAAAAAAGAGGAGAAACACGTGATAGTGTCTGTGGCTCTGTAACCGTCAGGAGAACATCCAGGTTCAGGTTCTCTCTCTTCTTCACAAAGGTCAGCTGGCAGCTCCTCATCTGGTGGACTCTTAATAAAGCTACCACACCCTCATCATCATCATCATCATCATCATCATCATCATCATCATCATCATCATCATCACAGGCAGCTCTGAGACTTTTTATTAAACTTCTAAAAAACTGCATTCAGTGAGTTATAACCAGCCCTGTGTTCTGACCCCAACCAAGTTGGGAAATGTCCTCTAAATGACCAAATACAAATATAACAAGAGAACTATATGGAGCCATTAAAATCCCTCGTTACTTTGAACTGCTCTTAAAAATCTGAAATTTAAATGAAACATAACTTTAGAATTAAAACCTTATTAAAAATAAATAAATGTAAAGAAAATTATTTTCCTAAAACTTCTGTTGAACGGTTTTATTTTTCAACAGTGCAAGTATTAAAATAAAAAAAAGGTTATAGGTGTAGGGTATTGTGCTAACACTAGATGGCGCCATAAGACCGTACAATGCAATGAGAGTTTTGTGACGACGAGACTGAATTCAGGAGAAAATATTAAATAAAACCTGAAGAAGGAGATCGATGCTCAGAACACGTGTGCTATTGGAGACTCTTGAGAGGAAGGTGGGTTTATCGAATTTTGGAAAGACTTTAATTCAAGTTTAAAAAAGTTTTGACTTTAATTCAGTGAATTGCTGCTGATGCATGATGGGAAATGCAGTTGAATAAGGTCTGAAGGTTGAAGCCGTTCAATTTAAAACACTAGGCCGTTACAGAATGTGGTGCATCATGGGAAATTGCAGTTTCTTTAAGATGATGGTGCGTTTTAAACCTGATGATGATGATGATGTGAGAATGGGTTTATAAATCAGTGTGAGGTTCATGTCTGGTGGGGAGTTGAAGTTAGAGGGTCAGTAAGAGATGAAAAAAAAGTATGCTCAGTGTGAAGGGTTGAACTTCATAAGAACCCCAGAGTGCAGAGGTGTTTACCATCTGGTTCGTACGAAGATCTGGTGATGAGATGACCACCTCCAACCTGCGTTCACAGTTCAGGGTTCAATCCGTTTTTATGATCCACATTGTTCTTTACTCCACACAGACGACTGCGTTTCATACATGTGGGACCAGACACACACACACACACACACACACACACACACACACACACACACACACACACACAGTTCACTGTAAAGTGCAGTTATTTAAACTTCATTACGTTTGATTTGACTGACTCTGAATCAGTGTTTTGTCCGTTTGGAAATGTATATTTAATGCGTGCAATTCGGTTGTATAAGATTTCGTTGCGTTAATAGAACATGAACTCCGGAGTGCATTTGTTTTCAGAGGTCATGCTGAATAAATTTCCATTTTCAGCCTCATTTGCAGCCACTTGGTTTCTGATTGGTCTGCCAGATCGTCCCGTGATAACCACACATTTACTCCTTCTGCCTGTTAAAGGTCTCGGACCCTCAGCTGCAGTAATCGGGCAGATCTAATGTATATTCATTCATTAGTCACGCTTATTAAAAAGTGCTGTGTTTTTAATCTTCCACAGAAAACCATTAACTTTCTTCTGAATTCGGTTCGAAGGGAAAACAGTCATTACACATGTTAGCAGCGTTCACTACTGCGCCCGTTTCAGAACATGTGCTTCTCATTGCTTTGTTATTCCTGCCACAGGCTACCAGTTTTAAGACCCTCAGATATTTCCCAGGCACTTCAAACCGGGCGCAGTGTTTACTCCTCTTAGGAAAACTGTTGCACTATAATGTGTCATGTAAACAAAACACACTGCACACAAACCACCTACAGAACCACCGGTAGAACCTAAAGAACCAGGACACACAGGAAATGTGACCTTTAAGATCCTCAACATGTTGACCATCCCTGTAGGTCACAGTGTAATTCCAGACCTTCTCCTGCAGGTGAGGCTCTTTAAACCAGACATAATGACCAACCCAGGTGTCCAACAGCATTGTGGTTTTATTTGCTTTGCGTTTTCATTGGGCTTTTAAAACCTCCACAGAAGTCCGTGAGACGAACAGCTCTGGCTTCTGTCACCTCGTCCTGAACGTTTCCCGTCTAAATGAACTTCAGGTGGGATTTCAATCATTTCAGAAGGAAAAGGATGCTGCCGTATATGTTTTACCAGGCACACATCCCAAACTCGACCCCTCAGCTTCCTGGGTTTTTCGGACTCCCCACACCACCTTCAGTTTCTGTACAGAATCAGAACGTGAGACAGCTGATTCCAAAAAAGAAACCCCAGCAGCTTTATTAAGTATAAATCTTTAATGAGTGTGTAATGAATGAGTGATCAGGGCGTGCATGAGTGTATCTACGACTGTAGATTCTTAACGGTGATATAAAGGTGGAAGGTTCACACTGACTGCATACAATAAGCTGAAAAAAGGTTGAGGTTAATACAGATGTTCAGTTTCACTCACTTAAAGATCAGCAGGTTAAACTGATGGGACCTGTGGCTTCATCATACCTTCGGGGGTTGTGCAGACGTTTGGTAATAGCTCTAACTTCATCTGAGGATTGGCACGAGGAAATGACAAAGACAGCTTAACTAAACTGCTACGACCTGAAGGTCATAAAGGCTCTCTGGAACATCAGCATTTTACCACCAACCTTCAGATGAACCGAGCACCGACTCCACCAACCAACAGCTCCACCAACCTTCAGCTCCACTGACCATCTCCTCTTACTGACCGATCTTCCAGGATTATCGGAGCTGAGAGACTGGTTGCGCTCTGATCAGGTGATTTCAGGAAATGGTAAAGATGGCTGAAGGTGAAGTTTACTGAGAAATCTGTGGCTTTTAGCAGACGGAGCAGTTTATTCTGAATGCTGTCCCAGCGCGAGTGAAATGTGACGCTGCTCAGATCCACACGGTTCGTTCAAACACTTCAATCTAAATAATGCATCAGGAGATAAAAGCTGAACATTTATTGCTATGTTTAATAAACAGAACGGATCTTTAAGTATTCTACTCATAAAGGACTCATTTAGTTTACAGTGAGGAAGCTCAGTGGCAGCGCTGCAGGTTCCAAACAAGTTCTGTATGTGGCTCTCAGAGTCTCAGTCCTGAATCAGATGCCGTACTGAAGCTGCACTGGTTTTCATAAAGCTGTGAGATTAACGGCTTCTTGAGGGCCGTGATTAACAAAGTGATATCTTTCCACCATGTGTGCGTTTACTTCATTCTTTCCATTGTCTAATTCTCCACCTGTGGAGCTCAGTGTCAGCCAGATGTTCTACAAACTCTACAGAACATTAGAGAACATTACAGAACGCAGTTAAACTAGCAGGAACCTTCTTCTGAATATCTGAGCACATCAGCAGAAACAAGGACGTATTATGGGTTCATTTAATTTCATCTTTAAATCTGCTGAATTGTTAATCAGGATAAACACGTGGATCAGAACTGAGAACCAAATGTTTCTCACAAAAATGTGAATAGTTTTAAATGTATTAACATAATAAAATTCCTGAGAACAGAACTTAAAGTGAGCTGATGTTCAGGTTCAGATTCAGCTCTGTGTGAAGAATGAAAGATTATATTCTAACTCAGAATCTCTGTAATCTGAGAATATAATCCAACCAATCCGACTGCCGCGCTGCACTGAAACAGGTTTTACATTACTGCAAACAACTCACAACATTCCCCCACAGACACTGACACAGACACAGACAGTTCCATGCTCAGTTCATGGTTCTTTGTCATGGTTCTGGTGTGTCTGAGCTTCAGGAGGAGAAACCTGTGTGAGGGGTTAAACCTACAGCCTCTTTTGTTAAAGACAGGAGCATCACGTTTGTAGCTGCAGCTCCTCAAATAAAGGACGGTCAGGTGGAGTGCAGTGACCTCACAGCTCGTCTGACATCGTTGCTTTGTATTTGAACAGACGGCGGCGTCGAGCGGCTCTTTGTTCTGAGATGAATGTGACACTGCAGCTCCAACGTCAGGATGTGAAACAGGAACCAAAGAGTTCCCAACAAAGGTTCTGAGGAACAGTCATCGTTATTATTTATTTACTGAATTTAAGATAATATGAAAAAAACATTCATTTGTGACCTTACAAAATATCAGCACCTTTAGTTCAAATACTAGCGCAATACGTTAGCTGCACTACGATGGAGAACCTGATAACAACATGAAAGTTAAAAGGCAGTTGTTTTTGAATGAGGGATGGCTTTGGATTTTATACACACGGCTCAAAAAAAACAGCAGGAACCCTTAAACACCACAATGTGAGTCCAGGTCCAGCACACTTGTGTGAAATCCAGCTGTCCAGTTAGTGCTCAACACTGATTGTGAATCAGTTTCACTTGCTGTTGTGCGAATGGAACAGACAACAGGTAGA